>DF836292.1:312642-326891 GCA_000950595.1 Mucor ambiguus | reverse complement strand
TCTGGTTAATTCACAAGTCTTTGTTTATTATATTTATTGAAACTATCTATATTGTATCTTCACTTCTCGGATACAACAAGTTTTGGTTTTTACTGTTCTTCTGAAAAAGCATCCATGGATGCCAAAAATCTTTTATCCAGAAAATCTAGCAATGGTGGATAGTAACCACCCTTTCAAACTTATATGAACTGTGCATGATATTCAAAAGCAAATTCAATGGTACCTATATTATGTGTCTGGGTTCACTTGATCGAGAGATTTCTGACAGGGCTATTTTAGCTATTTTTTAATAATTGTTCAGTTTCTGTAATCATAACCTTGTACTAGCCATTAATCAATCTTATAGAGCAAATAATTTCCAATCGAATGAGCTTTTATTTAAAGCCCTAGCACAATTTTATCAAAGGAAATTAGCAATTTTTGTAGCTTCCAAAAAATCGTCATCAATTTTTTCCCTTGCTGGCACAGGTAGATTTTAACCCAAAATCGATGACATTGGACAGCATCCCGGTTCGTTGGCTTTTATCGATTTTGCGACTTGATTTATCTATTTTGACAGATTTGACTATACGAATTGTGATGATCGCTGTATGCTTTCTAATGCATTCTTAGAGTAATTTTGAAGGCGCCTCCAATGGTGCTAATTATAATAAATGCCTTAAGCAAGTCTATCGAACAATTTTTAAAAACACCAAATAGGGTGTTGAGCGAAAATGTCGAGGGTTTACACACGAAGGTCTCACAAAAGTGATTTAATGGATTGCATTGAATCGAGAGAGACGTTTTGATCTAGTATGCTATAGTCACAGTCATTGATTTTGGGATCAAATATGCGATCGTTCAATTTTCCACGAAAATGATGAGGGATACCTCAGATTTGAAGTCGATTTTTGATGATCCCAAAAAAAAGTCGAGCAAAAGAGTCAGAAAGTCAGTGCTAGGCGAAAGTAATAGTTTGGTATTACTCTCGCAGTCTAAAACGGCTTCTAGCACAAGAAAACATGGCTCAAATGCACCCAAATTTTACTGTGGTTTGTAAGCTTTTGAGCATTGAGAGGTAATGCAATCATACTGCTTTTCTGTAAAGAAGAATTTTCCATTGGTGCTGTCGTAGTAGAACATTATAAAAGAGTCAAATACAATGTTACAGGTTGCATTCAGAGGTAACTCCCTGATAACGAGCGAAATTTTAGTGAGATTCATCATCATTATTAATTTGATTAAAGTTACATGCTGCTATTATTGTGTGTTTTATGCATCGCAACTTTTCCATGCAGATGTGGGCGTGTTGGAACGGCGATAATGGTAGAAATAAGCTTTTTCGTTGCTGATCCTGGGCTAATAGATGAAGCGAGCAGTATTTCATCTCTACGGCATACCGAGATTGACTCACATGTCGAATCGCTGCTATTGCTTATATAGATCGTACAGTGCTGGCGTATGACTGGCTTTGTGTACGCAGCAAAATAAATGTGCACATTACACCATATTGTTTGTGGAAGATACACAAACCTTAGTTTTCTATATCGATTTTTAATTAAAGAGGAGTTGCAGAATCTGGTATAAATAAAAGACCATATTTGCGGGGTATGGCTGTTCTGCTTCACTTTCTTTTTACAATGAAATCTTTATCATTATTACCAAGTGAATTACTTGATCTGATTGCTAGATATGTGTTTCTCTACAATAACCAAAGCTATCAGTGTTTGCTTGTTTGCAGATGTTGGTACATATCCTTTCAGCCATCTTTCTATTGCAATATTTACATCAAGCATCGTCGACATTTCAAACAGCTTGTGTCAAATATCCAGCGCCATCCACAAATCAGCCTGTTTGTTCGACATGTGCATATAAAAGATCAAGTGGGTTTATCCAGAGACGAAATAGAATCGCTACCACTCCTGTTTCCTCTGCTGGAATCACTGTATTTCAACCCCGCATTGTGGAAGCATCAACGCCCGTTAGAGAGAAGGGATAAGACATGGAACAGGCTGACATCTCTTCCGCCACTGGACCGCTACAGCATAACATGGCCGCTCATCCAATCGTTTGGGTCTTCGCTACAAGAACTTGCTTTGATGGGTGGGATTGTCAATCCGCTGCAACGGACGCAGATCCCTGAAACGAATAAATCAATGCTGCTTAGTCTGCTGGAGACGACGCCTCAATTGCGACACCTCACACTGTATGGACGAGACAAGCTTAATGCCAGATCCTTGCGAGATGCACAAAGAGCAGAGTTCACAGTGTACGATATCCGTCAGCTCCAGGCATCCTTACCCTACCTCAACTCACTGTCATTGTTGGATGTCGTCCTTTCAACGTCCACCACTGAACAGGCACCATCAATCACTTGTCCTGCAACTCAAATGCATCAATTACATATGCAGGGTCAACTGGCCGACTACCACTGGATTGGGCATGTTGCCGAGCTGTATCCTCACTTGATAGATTTGGATCTGGATATGGACTGGGATGCATCGTATAAACAAACATTGACATGGCTAGACATTGATCCCATTCAGGCATGTCTCTCCAAGGTGGCTCACCTCCCTTCATTGCAGCACATTCACCTCGGCCAGATTGAGTCTGTGCTAAAATGCTCAGCTGACAGCAGGTTCTTTGATCAGTTATCCAAGGCCAGTCGTACAGGCTTGGTCTCGCTCGACAATAGGTGCAGCGAGAGAAATCTATGTGGCATGGCTGCTACCGATGCATTCAAGTCGTTCATGGCTTGTACGCATCCCGAAGTCACTGAGACTCTCAAGGTGCAACTGTGGCGTGATTTAGGAGGGATCCAGAATGCAATGCAATTCATCGGACTATGTACAAGGTTGACTGAACTGGAATTGCACTGTGGAAAGTTCTCATATTCTTGGTCTTATGGCTGTGATATTGATGTCATTTTGGATTTCTGTCCTCAATTGGAAACACTCTGTCTTGATATGGCCCGACTCACGTTCACATCCAAAGAAAACAACTACAGCAGAGGCCCTCATGTCAAGACGGTCCGCTTGTTGCAGACACATTTCACCACAGAAGCCATGAATGTGCTTGCTGAATGCTGTCCTAACTTGGAGCATTTAGAGTTGATCAGCTGCGTCAAAGACAGAGACTGTCAATCGCACAAGATTCACCTCAACTTGCCGCACCAACATCTCAAGACGCTGACTGTCCAGCACCTACATCTTCGACCCAGCCATTACATTGAAAAGAGCAGTATCGATGCAGCCTTAGTCGCTGTCAAATTTACAGATCGCACCAAGCACAACTTGTCAAGAAAATCAAACCAACTGAGCCAGCGATGGTACCATTTATACAGCCAAAAGACCAAGAGCGGACACAGCCGTCAATTGCGAAGACTAAAGTTCCTGGAATCACTCAAGGTGCAAGACTACACAATGAAGGACAAGGATTGGGATTATCTGGAAGAGAATTCGATCAGAGGAACCTACCGAGAAACGAAATACTGGGATAGTGACATACCGTATGGCTATTTGCAGGTCGATTGCTGCTCCATTGACACTTTTGTATTCAACAGAGTCAAACTGTAGTGCGTGCAACCAAAGAACATCCCCGGATCATCCATTTACCGCACGCAGAATGCACACCCACATTCTATTTCTATTTTTTCCTCCAGCTCTTTTATTCACTTCTTACTCTTAACAAATAACCTTTTTTTTTCTTTCTTTCCTTTTGATATCGCATCAAATTCAACTGTTTACGCCAGCCTTTGTCATATATAAAGAACAGCCGATCAAGCAAGACAAACGCAAGCATCTATATATTAAAAAAAAACGCCAATCTACCTTTTATCAACACCCCCTCCAAAAAAAAAGAACTCGTCATTCTACACAACCATGTCATTAAACAACAACTTGAGGTAGTGTGTATCTACATAACATACTTATTAGCTTGTGTCTTGACCACCTATTTAGTCATGAAAACGACAATTGGAAGAAATCCCTGGCACTTCCTGCCAAAGATGTGAGACCACAAACAGAGGTATATATCTTACTATAATGAAATAAACGCCTCAAGGAGAGAAACTAAGTGATCAAATCGTGCTTTCTAGGATGTCACTGCAACAAAAGGAAATGAATTTGAAGACTACTTTCTTAAAAGAGAACTGCTGATGGGCATTTTTGAAGCAGGTTTCGAAAGACCCTCGCCTATTCAAGAAGAAGCTATACCCATTGCATTGACGGGCCGTGATATACTTGCAAGAGCTAAAAACGGCACTGGAAAAACCGCTGCTTTCGTGATCCCCACACTGGAGAAGATCAACAACAAAAGAAACAAGATCCAAGCCCTCTTGCTCGTCCCCACTCGTGAATTGGCATTACAGACATCGCAAGTGTGTAAAAATTTGGGCAAACACCTTGGTCTCCAGATCATGGTGACAACAGGTGGTACAACTTTAAAGGATGATATTATGCGTTTAAGCGAGCCTGTGCATGTTGTGGTTGGTACACCTGGCCGTATCCTTGATCTAGCATCCAAAGGCGTGGCTGATTTTAGTGAAGCCTCTACGTTTGTCATGGACGAAGCAGACAAGCTCTTGTCACCCGAATTCACACCCATCATTGAACAACTCATCCACCACTTTCCAAAAGATAGACAAATCATGCTTTTCAGCGCTACATTTCCACTCATTGTAAAAACATTCAAAGAAAAGTTCTTGGTGAAGCCCTATGAGATCAACTTGATGGACGAGTTGACGCTGCGTGGAGTCACTCAATATTACGCCTACGTGGAAGAGAAGCAAAAAGTGCACTGCCTAAACACGCTGTTTTCAAAGGTAAAATCAAAGGCTGTTTTGACCCCATCTACTGATCTCTCGACTGACTCGCTGTGTTAGTTACAAATCAACCAATCCATCATTTTCTGTAATTCAACGAACCGTGTAGAATTGCTGGCCAAAAAGAT
This sequence comes from Mucor ambiguus, assembly GCA_000950595.1. Taxonomy (NCBI): domain Eukaryota; kingdom Fungi; phylum Mucoromycota; class Mucoromycetes; order Mucorales; family Mucoraceae; genus Mucor; species Mucor ambiguus. Next base: position 321,962 of record DF836292.1, on the reverse strand, counting down.
CACAGAGTTGGGCTACTCCTGCTTCTACTCACACGCTCGAATGTTGCAAAGCCATCGCAATCGTGTATTTCATGATTTCAGAAACGGCGTCTGTCGCAATCTGGTGTGCTCTGATTTACTGACGCGTGGTATCGACATTCAAGCCGTCAATGTAGTCATCAACTTTGATTTCCCCAAGAATGCAGAGACCTACTTGCATCGAATCGGTCGTTCTGGAAGATTTGGCCATTTGGGTCTAGCCATCAACTTGATTACCTACGAAGATCGATTCAATTTGTACAAGATTGAGCGAGAATTGGGCACGGAAATTCAACCTATTCCACCCGTTATTGACAAGAGTCTGTATGTCGCACCCAACGCATTAGAGGATGCTCAAGTACAACAGCCTGATCGTCAGCAAGCATTAGCCACTCGTCAACAGCAGCAGCAACAGAGTAATGAAGAGCAACAGCAGCCCCACTATTATCAAAACAACAATGGCAGATCGAATAACTGGCGTGGTAGAGGTCGAGGTGGTGGTGGTGGAGGCGAAGGATATCATCATCAATACAACAATCGACCAAAACAACAACATCCATCCTTTCAAGACTAGTTGATATTACGCCAACACCTTTCTCTTTTTCTCTTCTTTTCCGCCATCTATCCTTTCCCTCTATGGCACTCTTTGGATCCATCACACTGAAAGATTCCTGCAAAATCAGCACCTGACACTTTCAGCCTCTAAGCAGTAATAGTGTTGAATTCGAAACCCATAAAATAAACGCGATCTTTAAAAAAACACCAACCCATTTTTTTTCTTTCTTTCTTCTTTTTTTTTCATCAGCATAAGAACATCATGTCCCATCTTCAAAGCATGGCGATTTTGGGCATTCGCTCATTCAGTCCAGACGAACCATGTTATATCAAGTTCTTCTCGCCATTGACCTTGATTGTCGGTTCCAATGGAGCTGGTAAAACGGTACGTAGTCTGTTAAATTGTGTGCGTGCCTTTTGATTGATCCTTGTACAGACCATCATCGAAGGTCTTCGCTATGCTTGTACAGGTGATCTCCCGCCGAACAGTAAAAATGGTGCCTTTGTCAATGACCCCAAAGTATATAGGCAAGATATGGAAACCATGATAGTATGCTGACATGATAGATTAGGTGGCAGGCGTCAACGAGGTAAAAGCTCAAATCAAACTCAAGTTTTACAACATCAATGGCCAAAAGATGGTTTGCAGTCGATCCCTGGCAGTGACCCAGAAGAAAGCAACAGTGACTCAGAGATCGATTGATAACGCCCTGCTAAGATACGATCCAGTAACAGGTGAAGCATTTAGTATCACCAGTCGATGCGCAGACATGGATTCAGAGCTACCGCTTCATTTGGGTGTCCCCAAAGCTATTCTCGACAATGTTATCTTTTGCCATCAAGAAGACAGCAACTGGCCATTATCAGAGCCAAGCGTGTTGAAAAAGAAGTTTGACGACATCTTTTCATCCAAGCGATTTACTGCTGCACTGGATAACATCAAAGAGATACGAAAGGAAGCAGCTACAGACATCAAACTCGGCAATGTGCAATTAGAGGCATTGCAGAACGATACCAAGAAAGCCAAGCGCATTCGCAGCAATCTCACAGAACTGAACCAGCAAATGACAGCTAAAAACGAAACACTACAAACGATTGAAACAAAGCTTGCTCAGATCGAGGCTGAAATCAACAGACTTACTGGTTCCTTGAGTGACAACCAAGAGGCGCATGATAAAATCCGTCAATTAATGAATCAGCAAGACTTTTTCCAGTCTACCATGAGATCCATCGAAGCACACATTGTACCTCGACAAGAGTCCACAGAGCAGTTGCAGCATTTGTTGGAGCAGCATCGCATCAAGGAAAATAAAAACCAGGAGGAAAAGTCAACAGTGTCATTGGAGCGATCAAAGTTGGAAAGACAGTTGAAGAGAGCCCAGGATGAGCTGTCCCAAAAACAAGTGGCAATGGGCAGACTGGATGCTGCTCGAGACGAGTATCTGCGTCAAATTCAGCGACGATCCGACTTGATCCAGCAGATGAACCAAGACAAAAACATGAACCTCCCGGTGGATGACGGCGATACCTCTGCTCAAGTGATCAAGGAGCTGATTGAGGATAATGCCGCCAACAATGACAGGGCTAAAGACGAAGCCATGTCACAGCAAAATACCCTGTCTGATGAATTGCAGATGCTAAGGAGTCAGAAGATGTCGATTGAAGAGAACAAGAAGCACCTAAAGAGACTCATTGTAAGTTATAAAAGAGGAAGCTCGCTGCGACAGTATGCGCGTATCTGTACTGAATTCAGCAAACCTATGTAGGACAACTTTAATATCCAAATTGAGGTGCTCGCCAAGAAGTTGAAGGAATTTCAAGTATCCGAAATGCAGATGGAATCCATCAAGGCCAAAATTGCTGAATATGTGAGTGACAGAGAGAATATATATGTGTGCGTCAAAGAAGCAAGCAGCTTCTAACACAAACATCGACTGCAGGAAAAGAAGCTTGCTGAGATGGATGCTACCACAGTCGGCATCAGTCAAGCTGAACTCAAACGAAAAGAGCATGAGCTGCGTGATGTGGATGACAAGATCAGCGAATTGAATGATGAGTCGGCTAGATTGAGCAAGCAAAGTGATTCGAGAGCTAAGTTGTCATTGAAGCGTACCGAGAAAAATGTTAAAGAGACAACCATGAACAGAATGTAAGCCTGAGGATGATGCTTTGCATGTGTATCCGTGCTAATGGCTTATAATCTAGCTACACCGACCATATCAACGATATCCAGAGCTTGCTGGGTTTAAGCCCAAGCATTGCAAACCTCGAGCGAGAGCTGGATGTGTATAAAACGTAAGGGCGTCCGCGTCTTTTTTACCAAAACATACTGACATTCTGTCCAGCAAGAAAGAAAAGGAGCTGGCTTCTTTGATCGAAGTGCGTAACAAGGCTAACCGTGAGTTATCAGCTGCGGATGCCAAAGTAAACATGGTACTCCAAAATTACACCAAGTTAAAGCGGGAAGCAGATAGTAAGTGTTTGTCACTCACCAAGATGCAATGTGATTGACGACTGAATACTACAGAATTCCAAAGCCTGATTGACAAGGTCTGCGGCCAAGGAGACCTGCCAACCGAACTTGCTGATACCGAGAAGAAGGCAGATATTTGGACAACGTAAGTATACCAAACTATGAGAAACACCCCCCCCCCATTTGATCACACTAATGCTGTTTACTAGTAAAATCGCTCAAATTCAAGGCGCTTCTATGGTCTATCAAAAGTTCCGCAACACAGAAGAGCAAAGTGGATGCTGTCCCTTGTGTACCAGAGATTTCGCCAACAATGACGAGATTGAGATGTTCAGAAGCCAGGTAAATTGAGCTCGTTCATTTAGAAGCTGCCGTCGTTGTGATTGACCACTACATGCTAGTTGAAATTGATGCAAGACTTTATACCCGAGAAGCAGCAAAAGATGAAGGAACAGTTAAAGGAAATCGAAGCGAGAAAGTCCAAGCTGCTGAGTGCTCAAAGTACATGGCACAAGTTGGAGAGCTTAAAGAAAGATTTAGCAAGCATTGCAGAGACAAAGGACGCTTTTGAGACGGAAAAAAAGGCTGCTGAAGAGAGAAATCGCATTGTAAGTGGATACAATGACCACTAAACATGCTTGATCGGTACTCAACACACATTGTAGGCTACAGCTCAACTTGTTGAAGTGGACACTTGCAAGATCAAGGCAGACAAGCTACTGCTAATTGCGCGCAATGTCAGCAACTTGAGCAGAGAAGTGGATCTCTTGACGCAGGACGTGCAAGACCTTGAAATGGAGCTTGCATCTTCAGGTTCTACTCGTACTTCAGATGACGTGATGAAGGAATTGGAAGAGCTTACAGAAAGAAGCAAGACCATCCGACGTGATATGAAGCGAATCCACACGGAAATCGACTTGAACAATCGCCAACGACAGTCGGTGGAACGCGCATTAAATGAGTCTTCGCAAAGGCTCATCAGATTAGAGAATGACAGAGATCGCAAGGTGGGAATGCAGCTTCAGTTGGACGACATCAAGGAGCAGAGAGACAGCCGTAAAGCCGAATACGAGGCAAGTCCGTGCGCTTTAGTAAACAAGCAGCGTAACCTAACCCTCGTGGCATGTCCGTGTACATATAGGGACCTGAAAACGACGCTGAGCCATTGGCCGAGAAGATTCAAGCTGCCAAAAAACTGTATGATGAGGCTGTCAAAAATTGGCGAATGGTAGAGGAAAAGGCATCTGCGGACGAACAAAAGATATCCCTCTTTGCTGAGCGTTTGTCAGACTTCAATGCCACCATTAGAAAGTGAGTACAACGTTACTACTGTAGAGCAAACCATACTAATATGTATAATGAAGGTGTGCCGCCGCTGCAAGCCCTGAAAAGCTAGAATCCCTCAATTCAGAAATCACTCGTCTCAACAACACTATCACAGACATCAAGTCCAAAGTAGCAGGCATTGATGAAAAGCTAGTCATTATTGAAAAGGACGAAGCTGAAAGACGTGGCATTGAACGCGATTTACAAGACCAGATCAAGTATCGAGATATGCAAGAGCAGCTGGCTAACTGTGAACTAGAGCTAGCGGCTGCTAATCAAAGACAGGATGAAGTGGATGTCGCTTCATTACAACGCGGTCTGCAACGTGCCCGTAAAGAACAGTCTGATCTAGTGGACAAGGTAAAAAGATGGACATAGTAGAGCGTGCCTGAATTGTATGTTGACAGCTTTGATAGCGTGGTAGTATTCGCGGTGAAATTGTTCAAATGAGAGATCAATCACGTCGCTATGAGCAGGAATTGAGAGCAGACTACCGAGATGTGGATGGCCGTTATGGAAATTTGTTTATTGAGGTAAAGACCAAGGAGCTGGCAAGCGAAGATCTCGAGAAATACAGCAAAACGTTGCAGACTGCCATCATGAAGTACCACTCGTTGAAGATGCAAGATTTGAACAAGATTATCAAGGAGCTCTGGGTTGATACCTACAAAGGAGGAGGTAGGCTATATACGTCCATTGATCTGAGGATAGAGACTAACTGATGCTTGTGGGGAAAAAAAGATATTGATTACATTGAGATTCGAGCAGACAATGAGGGATCCACTGCATCGAGAACCTTCAATTACCGAGTCGTCATGATCCAAAACGGTAGCGAGCTAAACATGAGGGGTAGATGTAGTGCAGGACAAAAGGTGCTGGCAGCAATCATTATTCGACTTGCTCTTGCCGAAACTTTCTGTGTCAATTGTGGTATCTTTACATTGGATGAACCCACTACGAATTTGGATCGTGCAAATATCGAGAGTTTGGCAGAAAATCTTGGCAGGTAATAAAAATAAAAATAAAAAGCAAAGGTGGTGGTATGGATACTAATTTCTCATATCTCCATTGTTAGAATTATCAAAAATCGAAGCCAACAATCCAACTTTCAATTTGTAATCATTACCCACGACGAAGAGTTTGTAGAATACCTTTCTCGAGACAATATTCTTGGTCAATACTACCGTGTATCAAAAGATTTCAAGTAAGTGTCTTTCTTGGGTGGATAGCTATGGTATATTGATTCGCTTATTTATGTGGGAATAGTCAACATAGCCAAATTCAGTTGCAAGGTCAAGCCCAGAATTTCAACGACAATGATGGGGATCCTACTGTGCAAAATCACGATGCGGGTCAAGATTATTTGAATTGATTTTACACATGACAGCGTGAATAAATCCTGCAACTAGTATGAAGCTTATAGCGTGTGTAGCTGACGGTAATTCAAGCTAACCAAGTAACTATGGAAACATGGTTATTACCATGGTTACTTTATTTGAGATGAGATCCATCGTGCTGCGAAAATGCAGCAGGAAGAATGCTTACTTATTGAATGCATCCTTTTCTCGAGCACGCTTTTCAGCACTTGTTTCTGATCAAGTGGTATCTATAAGATCACTAAGAGTACCTCGAAACTTTAATTTAGGCTGTGGTAAACTACATTATGCCTGAACCCTTGACTTTGTAAGCAGTTAATTATGTAATAAAGTCTTTTTACTTTTTGGCTACGTTACATCCAATCAAATGACGTCGGTCACGAATGCAAAGGTATAAAGCACGCGCGCCTTACTTGGATGTGTTCACCTTTTCAACTGCTTTCTACTCAGTGAACATATAAAAATGCTTGTTAAAGTCAAGGTAAAAGCAACCCTATTCATCTTGTAATGGAATTGCAAATTAATCGCCCGTATTATATCATATAGACCCTGACCGGTAAAGAAGTGAGTATCGACACTACATAGCGACGTAAATGTATGATTCTGATACGGATGAAAAACAGATTGAAATCGATATTGAGCCCAACGATAAGATTTCTCGCATCAAAGAACGTGTAGAGGAGAAAGAAGGTATCCCTCCACCTCAGCAACGTTTGATTTACAGTGGAAAGCAAATGTAAGTGCTTTGGTTGCAAGTAGACGCCATTGTTGGAAGCGTACTGAATCTCTTATTCATTTAGGGCTGACGAGATGACAGCCAGTCAATATGGCATTGAAGGTGGATCCGTTCTTCATTTAGTGTTGGCCCTTCGTGGTGGTCAATAAATGGTGGTATACTGTAATAAATATAATCCAATGATACACACTGTAAAATGAAGATGATGAATGTCTATGCAGAGCAATCGTATATGCCAAGTGTGTTCAAGGGGTTCGATTGCAATGCCATTGTTCAATAGAGTTATACGCTATCTGAACCCTAGATGTAGAAAACATGCTGGTGTAGAGTGGCTGCACACTACAAGTATCACTACCCTATATACGTCCGTAATACGCTTCAATGCTCGAACATTGATTGATTGATTGCCTTGTTTGTTTATTAGACAGTATTACTACAGTGCTCTGATTCAGCTCAAGAGAACACACCGCAATCTTGATCGCATTATATCACACTAGTCTTTTTTTTTTGGCATTTGAAAGACAATGGGATCGTAAATGTAGAGATTCTTTAATTAATTTGGGTTGGTACGATACATCCGAGACTCTAAAGTAAGCTCATTTTATAGAAAGCTAATTAATACTTGAATATCTTGGAATAAGTTCAGGCGATTCTTCTAAAGCAACCATCATGCCCATCAGCATGTGTGCAGTATTGTGACAATGCACTGCCCAGACACCCGGATTATCCTATCAGGAGAGGGAGGTTAGTCATTGACATGTTTACAAAACGGCCTGAATATATAAACATACTGCTACTATTCTAATTTTCGACCATCCACATCCAACAGGTTCTTCTACTTGGGTACCATTTTTTTCAAACAAACTTGGATCAACAAAAGGGTAGATCATGGTGATGTCTTTTTGCAGAGGCTTCTTGACATTTTGGATATCTGCATCTCTTTCGTGAACATATTCACCTTGGCCGTGTGCAATCTCCCAATGAGAATGACCATGTGTGTGCCATGGATGGCTTCGACAGGGCTCTCCAGGCTTGTGAGTAGTTTGAATGACGATATCCACAATATCAAAATGGCTGATAGGGTAAGTGCCCAAGTTGCGATCATAGCCATCCGCAGTGATGGTGTCATACAATCCAGGCAGTTGACGACGATTGCTCTTGATATCATGTAAGATGGGCGAGTCCTTGCTGTGCTCTTCAGAAAATGCAATACCGTTGACCAGCCATCGCACGGTGTTGTCTGGCATGCGTTTATCGACGCTGCGCAACTTGATGGTCTTGGTGGCAGGCTTGTAAATAACGGGATCAACGCCGTAAAGAGGTTCGATATCGGACCACAGCCAGTGAGGCACTTCATCCTCTGCCTTTTCAAAGTACGCCTTGTTAACAGGTGGCTCGAGCACGATGGGCTTCTTGAGTCGGACGACACCTCTTGATTCATGTTCATCAGAGCGTCCTGAAGGTCGAGGGTACTGTAGAATAGCCAAGCCATTCGTGGGTCTTGCGACATTATCGGACCAGCGACGCACAACTTGAATGCTGTAATCATCCAGCTTTTGATCCGTGTGCACCAACACCGAGAATCGCTGGCCTGGAGCCACTTCTATTTGGCTGACAGTATAAGGCTTTGTCAGTTCGCCATCCACCTCGATGATTGTCAGATTGTGGTGAGCAATGGCAAAGCCGAGTGTTCGGAAAGCCGTGGCACCAATGACACGAAAGCGGTAAGTTTGATTAGGCTTCACTGGTATCAGTTCATATCCCCCGCATTGTGCGACAACTGCCTTTCTAGAGTCATGCAGCGTTTGGCCATTGATCAGGATACTGTCAGCCTCTGGGATAAAGTTGAACTTTGGGCCCATTAGGAACTTTTCAAACTCCATGTGAGGTCGATGCCACCACTCACTCAACAAGAGCGTGCGTTCTCCATGATACGTGTAGGGACCAGCCTTCAGCAGCGAAGACTTGTTATTCTCCGGATCTGCGATCTTTGATTCATAGACGACGATCGGGCCAAAAACAGTTTCTTCTTGCATGCCAACATGCGCATGATAGAAATAAGTTCCGGCTTGATTGACGATTCTGAATTCATGCACATACTCTTGGCCGGGTTTAATTGGCATTTGGGTCAGATAGGGAACACCATCAGATTGCACAGAGCCGTACTGTTTGATGCCGTGGAAATGGATTGCTACGTTGTGTCTGTGGTCGTCTTCTCGGGGCATAGGAGACAGCTGATTGCGAATGAGCACACGCACAACATCACCCTGGACAGCAGTGATCTTTGGGCCAGGCATCTGATTGTTGATCAGAAAGACGGGGGATACATGATCTGAGCAATCTGGATTGATTGATCTCTGAGTGACATTAAATTCATAATAACGCACATTCAAGTTGGATTGGCTCCTTCCTTGATGAGTCTGTGCGACAATTAACTGGATAACAAATGAAGCTAATAAATATACCAAATGTAAAGACAGCATCTGAAAGAAGGGTATAATTGCATTTTTTTGCATCCGAGAGATGGCGCTTTTTGACATTTTCGAATGGAATATTTCAATATAAACTGCCGTCATGATGTAGTTTGGACGACTTGTTTATCTTTCTATATACAAAAGGAGATATACATTGGTAAAAGAGAGTTGATGTTACACCACTGCTAATTCCATGTGTATTTGGATACCCCACATTTTTTTTATTGGCCTTTTACTCCACCAAAGTAGAGATGTCCATGTACCGGGTAGTCAGGAAATACGGGCAAAAAAATAAATAAATAAAATCCAGCAGTAATGATGACACGCTTGTGTGGCATTTCTAGTCTGTAATAAAGAAAGAA
>DF836292.1:262464-280989 GCA_000950595.1 Mucor ambiguus | reverse complement strand
AGACTCCAGCATGATAAAAAGTATATAAATGCATCCTCTGGATGCATTTCCAATAAAAGGGTAATTCTTTGGCAGATTCAATTTTTATATTGTATTTTGACATAACAATACTAACTAACAACTTCCAAATCACAGTTCAAAATTTTCAAACAAAGTCTCTATGGATTTTATACTGCCTCTTACTCTTACATAAATGATATCGCTCGTATGCATTTTAATATTTTGGATGTTCGCATCCTTCTTCTCATAGTGATGGACTTATATTTGTTGCAGCCTTGCCTTGACCATTTCTGGGCCATTCTCATGTTCCCTGATAGCCAGTGATGTTACACTACTATACAGACCACTGTAGCGTACGCTGATCAATCAACTAAGAAGCTAAAAACACCTTGCATTTGCAAACAGCATTATTTATTTTTAAAGTGAACTAGATTAGACTTCTATCATAGAATTGTTGTCAAGAATAAATGTCGTCTCATTTGGGAATTATGTTAGCATCAAAAGATAAGCATGCATATTAATGGCAAATGTGTATTGATAGCTAGGGTAGAATAATTTAAATAAGAGATGACAGATATTAAATTAATTATCAAGGGTATTACAGTGTGTTATAGCATAAACTGCTCACGAATGATACACAAACATGTATACAAGCGTAATAGAATCACTGACAGCTACTTAACTACTGCTAGATAAGATATATACATAAACCAAATAGTATAGACAGAGACGTATAGTATACAGTTTGTTGCGCATTATCCTAGTTTTGCATAAAGAATGCTTTCAGCAGAACTCTATTTGCTATTTTACTCGCTTTTTCTACCGCATCGGGCTCCTTGTTATGTCAAAATACAATATAAGAATTAAATCTGCCAAAGAATTACCCTTTTATTGGAAACGCATCCTCTGGATATATTTATTTACTTTTTATCATCATGCTAGAGTGTTGAGTCCTTAGCATGTTGCTTGAGCTCAAGAACTCAGGAACGTTCGGATCATGATTTACAATTGCCACTCAGTTGTCGTCGACACTGAGCTAAATATATAATAGATGTTCATGGAAGAAGTCTGTGCTCATAAAGCTGTGTATATGGCACTATTTTAGCTTAGCTGATTATCGGATTCTTCATGATCGATATTGGATATACAGAACTCGATTTATTGAATCTTTAGCTGAGAGAATTAATAGTTGATCAAGCGATAATAATTTGTATATAAGGTGTTATCATATTGATTGATAAACGGTTAGAACAGTTCTAGTATCTGGTTAATTCACAAGTCTTTGTTTATTATATTTATTGAAGCTATCTACATTTTATCTTCACTTCTCGGATACAACAGTATGGTACTAATAGTGTCTGATATGCACTTCGACTAATAGAATTGAATAAATGCTCGACATCTTTCAATTGATCCACTTGTGAATGATGAATTATTTGTATGGATAGACTTCGTAAACTAAGTCCGTTTTTCTTAGGGATAGTCAACGTAATTCAAAGGCAATGAGTAAACCTTGTAGACGCGGTAAAGGCTTTTATAAAACCAAGTCTCTTTAATGAAGCAAAGTAATTAAGAAAAGGCGATTTTAGCATCTTCAAATCTGATGTCTCACACTTACTGTGCAAATACATGCAACAAAAGATTCCACTCCAATGAAAGTTTCATTGCTATTGCCTGATGATTTTTGTATTTCTCATAGTAGTTGATAAAGGTATGGTTTATAGTGCTGTATGTAATTCACACTTTCTTTGCCATGGTTCAAAGGAGATCTCCTGCTTCGTAAAATTCAATAGCGTATATGAAAAGTCAGTTTTTCTGAATCAGTAAAAGCTACTATATGCAACACCGTTTGTTAGCCTCGACCATCAAGAGCACGACTCGTTCTTATTGATAAATCATACGGCTGTCGTTCTAATACATTGCCAAGAATAAATAGCATGTGCTCGGCTCAAGCATAGCTCCATAACAACACCCAACATGACTACAAGTCTAGTTTGGCGAAAAGTGTGCAATGAGCTTTCTTCAAAGCTCATTATTAGACTGAACTTCTTATTTGCTTTTATGGTAGCACATGTACTAAACTAATTTAGTTAAATTTTTCCTCATTCAAGACAAAGGTAGAGTAACAATGCATACCACTCAAATTACTAGAAGTTCAAAAACAGTACTATATCCATCTCATTCTACAATAGCACCATTATAAAACTTTGAGTACTAAACACATGCATTTGGATCAACTGTGTGCATCGTGCGAAAATGATGGTTACATATTCTCCAGAAAATAGAATATGGAATCTATCATACTATATACACACATGCGATATACGTCATTTCCACTGTAACTGATTTCTCTCTATATAAAATACATCTGAATTCAATCTGGATTTCCTATTATCCTTCTTTCTATTACCACACATAGTACTAAAATGACTGCAGAGCAAGACATCCTAATCAGCGAAGAGCCCCAAGTATCCATAGAGCAAGACGAAGACGTCGTCATGAAAAAGAAAATCAAGTGGTTACCTTTAGAGGCCAATCCAGATGTAAGTTACAGCACCTATAGAATAGATCAAAGTGCTAACAAAGGCAACCACTTGGTTTTAGATCTGGAATAAAGTAAATACGAATATATCAAAAGCCTACTCCTTGTACTTATTATACAACTTGCCTAGATCATCCACGACAATGGCGTTGACCCAGGCTGGAGCTTCACTGACGTTTACGGTATTTACAGAAGTTGGGAATGTGATATATTTCGGCATTGACTAATAAAATGCTCGTAGGACTTGATGCAGAATCGCTTGCCATGATACCCCAGCCGGTGGCTGCAATCATCTTTCTGTTTCCAATAACGGACGCCTATGAAGAATTCAGGGAAAAAGAGGAAACACATTTGAAAGTGCACGAACAGAATATTAGCCCTAATCTTATTTATTATAAGCAAACCATTTCAAATGCTTGTGGAATGATGGCACTTCTCCATTCAGTTGCCAATAACAATCATCTTGTAGTTGGTAAGTACTGACATGATATCATATTTATGGAAAGACTCATTGTCCACCGCATGTTACATACATGTCATTTGAATAGGGCCCGGTGTATTTCAGACCATCCTTCAAGCAACAGGTTCCATGTCACCTGAAGAAAGAGCCGAATATTTGGAAAACTGTGCTGAACTGGCACAGATTCATGCAAGTAGTGCTCACGAAGGACAAACAGAGGTAATGTATAATGCCATCATCCTGTAATGAGTGATGCTAAAGACGTGCTCTCAGACACCTGACATTACCGAACAACTTCGTCTTCATTTCATTTGTTTTGTGGAGGTTGACGATCACTTGTATGAATTGGATGGACGTCGCTCATTCCCTATCAACCATGGAAAATGCTCGAATTTTATTGAGGTATATACCAAATGTAGATAGATCACACATTTCGTAATGCTCAACATTAAATGTTCTCTAGTCCACTGCTAAAATAATGACTCAATTTGTTGAGCGCAATCCCGAAGAGAAAGAGTACAGTGCTATTGCATTCTCACAAGTACCTGTTTCCCAATTGTAAATCGTTCCTACCTACATATCTACTCTCATGTCTAATAATACCTGTATCAAATAAACATGTCCAAGCAATGAAGCTTCTTGCAGCCACGCTCTCTGTTGTTTAATCTCAGCGTTCAATATCTTGTGCCCCTTGGGGAGCTGCGAGAAGCATACGTGTGCCTTTCTTTCCGCTTCTCTTCTTTTCTTCCTTTCTTCCTTTCTCTCAATTTGAATACAATCAGCATGGCATCCACTGCAGAAACAGCAGCACAACCATTTGATAGAGAACTCAAGATTTTGAGCCCTCCCAAGAATGGAGCTTCTATTCGTAAGTGATTACTTGTTCGTTTACAAAACACTGGCTAATTTTTTTTATTCTTCTAACATGGCAGCCGAGTTACCAGAATCAGCTTACAAATTAGACTCAAATGAGATCAAACAACTATATCAATCAACTGTAGAACGTCGACAAAACCTTGAAAACAGGTAAAAATGCTTTGGATCATGGCTGTCTCAATTGTACTGATTATGTTGGAACCCAACACAGACCTTTGAAGACTCAAAAGATGAGAGACAGCGAGGATCAAGAAAAGTTAAAGAAATACCCCAAAACAACAATTCGTGTTCGAATGCCTGATCACACTATTGTGCAAGCAGTTTTTCAATCTAAGGAGAGAGGTAATGGTGTAATTTCGGATGGGAGGAAGGGCTTGTTGAGCTGATATGCGTGATAGTCTCTGCTGTGTATGACTTTGTGCGTTCCTTGTTAGAGACACCTGAACGTAAATTTGTGCTCTGCTTGCCACCAAGAACCAAGCTTGTAGAACCAACAATCACCCTATTCAAGGCTGGATTATCACCTGCATCCAATGTCCTGTTTGGCTGGATTGAAAAGGGAGAGAAAGGTAGTATAGTGCTGTTCATATGAGTGGATTTGTGGCTAGTATTAAGATCAATTTCAGCAGGCAACGACCTAAAGGAAGAGTATCTTGCCATGAAACAAGATTTGACGCCAACTGCATCTCCTCAAATATCATCATCTAATTCTGATTCTAAATCTTCAAAATCTTCTTCATCTACTTCAAAACCTATTCCAAAATGGTTGCAGAAGGGGCTATTTAATAAAAAATAAACATTTTTTGCATAACAATGATGCGTCTGACACCACTTGATTCGTCTATAGGCTAAATCAGGGTACGGCGAAAATGTGTACATTTAATCTTATTTTGAGCCAACTTGTTAGTATCAAATGAGACTCTTTCTGTGTTTCGCTTGATGCTGGCCAAGGCAAGCCTGCTGATGGTTGGTTGTATTTGTTATTCATGTCCCTTATAATTTACCAAATGCTGAGATATCAAAAAGAGAAGCCAAAAATGCGATGCCTTGTAGAACTGTTCAGCCATGAATAATCTATAAGGCTGGCCATACAAAATTTCTTATCAAGTACTTGTTATCTTATAGTCGTCTTTGTATGTTATTTACAGCACACCTGGATGATATATATCTCAAAATGCGGTGGGTGCGGTGAGAAGCACATCTCGATTCATTCCCTACACCTCTAATCAACAAAGCAGCTCTGAAACCTTGACAATTTAAAGTATCATAGCCTGTTTAACTCTTAATTACTCCAATTTATATTCAACAATCTTTCTCATGATTACAAAAGACGCCCTTACATTGGTTTCACTAAAATTGCACTCTCACCGTTTCGAGGGCGCCGCTCTTCTCTACTTCTTGGTCATAAAGGCAAGTAACCATTGAAACCCCATCATCCAAACTCGTGCTAGAACCTCCCAAAATTGCGAAACTTGATATACCATGCTGTACTCCCCAAAACCATTCTATATAAGCTTGTATTTTCTATGAATGATCTACGCGTTTTCGCAGCCAAATGTTTTTACGTGGTAGTCCTTCAACACGTGCCCGTAAAAGTCTTCGACAGATATTAGACAACCCAAAAAGATACCTTGAACTTTAACAGCTAAGAAAAGTGAGTGTGAGCAGTGTTTGACTTACGGAAAATGGTATCTTTTGTATAGTGATTGTGATTTGCAAGGCGACGTCGTAGACCGTGTTGTGCGATATTTAGAAGATATAGCTGTTGTTTTGAAGATGGTGCAGGCTCGTACTAGTCTCACTGGCTTTTGCAATCACAACAAACGTAGAATACCCACAATATAATGACACGATCACCAGCGTAGGGCACTTACCTTGACCAAGCAGGAACCTACCTCGTTCACCAATGCAACTACCTACATTCGATATACTTCAAGTACTGACAATATGATGAGACATTTGTTTTGTAGGATGATACAAGTATTTAAACAATTTTATTTATAGTAAAAATTAGGGAATTTTCAGATGGAATATATGTATAATAGCAGATTCCTGCTAGATTTAGAATTCGTAACCGGTCTGTTGAGTGTACAACTTCTCAGCCTCTTCTTCAGCGTGCTTCTTGGCCTTTTGCTTGTCGAACCAGTCCAAACCCTTGGTCTCAACAAGTCTATCAACGGCAGCACCAGCAAGACCAGCAAGGAGGTTCTTGGCCATAGCGTGATCAACGGGAGTACCCTCTTTTTCTTGCTTGCTGTTGTAAGCGGCCATAGCACCGAAAGCAGCAGCACCACCAAGGAGCTCGTGGGTCCATTCTGCTTGATGTTCTTCAGTAACAGTTTCAACGGAGTTGATCTTGTTGTAAGCTTCTTCGTGGTAGTTGGACATGTTTAAGAGTAAAATAAATTGATTTGATGAAGTTGGATTTGAGTGGCAAAATGTGGCCCTTTTTATATATTTTTGCAATCTTTGTCGATTGAGAAAGGATTTCCTTTTTTCATCATTGATCCGAGTGAGAAAGTGGCTAAAAACGATGTCGATTACTTTAGCGTTGTTTGATGGGGTTGAGATGATAAACATTTATGATACGCATAATACACAGGCACATCAAATTTTCGTGATGGTTACACTGCAAAATGAATCTTATGCGGCTCCAATTTAAGCTATTTTTCCTTTTCAGTGTCCTTAATCCATGATCGTTGATTTAAATAGTGCTCTTTATTCAATTAATTTGTATATACCAAGAAGGTATTACAAGGTACGTAATGAGCCTACACTTTACATACTGAAACCCCATCATACAATATCACGAAAATACATATACTAGACGAGATAGGGATGCTTATACGAGCCGGGCAGGTGTTTGTGTTGGTGTTTACTTATTTGCCATGCACAGATGCCTTATTGTACAGTTTCATGTCAAGCATCTCTTGAACTCGGTAAATCATCCGTTCAAGTTAAAATTAAGGTTAGTTCGCTTTTAGGTACAAATATGGCAAAAAAGAGCAAGAAGCTAAATATAAGCTTTTAGCCTAGATGAAGGACGATATTCAAAGAGACAGAGCAAAAACAAGATCAACCCAGACATCAATTAGTTCATGGTACCTGATGTTTAGTTTATTTTCTCATTGCACAAACGAAATATCAACAAATATACATGTAAAAGTAACTGAGCGCTGCTCTAAATTAGCTGCGTTCCATGAGATGCCCCTCAGGAACAACCGATCCTCACTCATCAAGAAAAGGTACTCTTGGCGTTTTACGCAATTCACATGCTCCGATTTGTTTAACATCAACAAAACGCCCTGCTCCTTGAAATCCCCAACCATTTTTTAATCAAACAGTATATTGGCTAATCTTTATATTAAAGTTAAATGTCTAAAAATGAATACCATCTTATATAAATGCTGCAAAAAGTGGGAAAAAGAAATGCACATAAACTTAGGTCAAGATTTCAACACCATCCTCTGTGACGAGAAGAGTATGCTCAAATTGAGCAGAACGTTTGCCATCCTTGGTGGTAGCGGTCCAGCCATCGGGCCTATGTGATATTCACGTAAAAATCATTTCCACAACTGAAATCGTCAAAATCAACTTACCACAAAAGTTCTTGATGAACACCTTCACAAATCATAGGCTCAATAGTGAATATATGACCAGGCTTACAAACACCAATAGCCTTGTTGTCTACAAAGGAAATGCTGTGTGAATGATCCTGAATTCTCAAGTAGCACCATAAAAAAGAGCGAAAACTTACTGGCGTAGTGAGGAATATTAGGAGCACAATGGAACATTTGGTTGATGCCATGGCCAACAAAAGCGCGAACAACAGAGAAACCATTCTTGGTGGCATGTTCTTCAATGACCTTACCGAAATCACGGTATCTCATACCGGGTTTGACTATTTAGATGGTGAGGTGTAAGTATATAGCAGTACGTGGACTATGAGCAAGGGGCATATTTACCAAGAGCAATGGCCTTCTCCATACATTCACGGGTAACTTTGATCAATTTTTTACCAGCTTCATCGCCATTACCGACAAAGTAAGTACCATTGGTATCACCATGGAAACCATTGTAGAAACAACTGATATCAATGTTGAGGATATCGCCATCTTCCAAAGGTCTTTGATCAGGAATACCGTGACAAATGACTATAAGATGGAAAGAGTGTTAATTCAATGGTGGGAGGGTGGTGTCATGCATCAAAATCTAACCTTCGTTCAAGGATCTATTGTCATAGTGGGATATTAGTAAAATGTGTAATAAACATATTGTAAAAACTTACGTGCAGCAAGACTTGGGGAAGTAGTTGTAGTTTAATGGGGAGGGATAGGCGCCGCGCTTGATGGTAGCTTCATGAACGATAGCATCTATGAAAGACGGACACTCAATATGCTGATAGGTGCTTGTACCTTAATTTTGACTTACCAAGCTCATCAGTTGTCATACCAATACGGATAGATTTAGCAGCAATTTCAAGTACCTCACGGGTGATCTTGAAGGTCTTTAGTTAATTACTGTTATTCACAAACTAGGCATCGAGTTACTTACAGTACAAGCTTTTCTGATGCCTTCAATTTCTTCAGCATTGCAAACCTTGATGTCAGAGCTTCTAGCCATATACTCAGACTTGGAGATACCTATCATCATGCAAAATTATTACATAGCTCAACAAAACCAGGAAAATTTCAATTACCAGTCTCTGCATAATCAGGTTTAGCAATCTCGGCAGGGACTTGACGACGAGGAGAGAGAGGATAAACGGCACGAAGAGGGCCGGTATACTTGAATGTCTTGAAAGGATTATAAGGAGCTATATTTGTTTACAACCAGCATTAGAATCACTGGCTGCTGGACCTCGTTAACAATATTTACACTTTGTGTTTCCATGAACTGCTTTATGCGATCCCTATTTCCTACGGTGTTAATGAAAGACGCTGAACGCAATATTAGACATCACTTACCCAACTCTTTTTGAAACAATCTTGAGAGCAAAAGAAGGAGTTTTCATTTTTGCCCAACTTGACACAAGTGGGGCATTGCAAGTGAGCCTCGTTCTTACACTCGATGGAAGCACAGACTGGTTTTTCTACTGACATTGTTACGAAAAGAATGTGTTGTAAAGGGAACAAAAAAATCTTTTGCTTCTTCCTGCATCAGTTATTTTGGCAAGTTTGGCCGCAGTAATAGTCACAAGACATACGACGCAGCATTAGGATGTTGGCTGCAATACCATAGCACAGCGAGTGCCTTGTGTAGTGAAGAAGTGGATGTTATTACTCAATTGCAATCTTCAGATAAAGCTTATATCTATGGGCTAACCTAAAAGCTACATCATCTTGAATAGCGGTATCATTGAGAAGACCGATCAGTAGAACATCACAAAATGTTAACGCTTCTAAACTGCACATGCAAATCATGTAATGAAGTGTCAATCCTGATATCTAAAAGGACCCCAAATCGCTAGCCAAAGCATCTAATTGCTGCAAAAATACAAAACTTGGCGATGTCTTGGTTTTCACTGTGTGCTCAGGACGGTATCCTCTGAATGCCAGCGCTAAACAGGATTTCGTTACATTGAATCTCCAAGTTTTGGCTGCTTAAATTATGCTGAGAAGGATCAAACTTTCTCAAGTGAAAAAGAGTACTTTGATATACCCATTCTAAGCAAACAAAAAGTAGTTATTGAATCAAAATAACCCCATGCTCACTAAAATACAACGTATATGCTACAGTAATTTTTCACCCCTCAGAAATCGTTTTAAACAAGATCAAACTACAGAAAACCACGCCGGATTCTGTATCCTCGTGATCACAATCAACGTATCGCCATCAATGTGCTAATCTAATTTACAGCAGACTATAATCCCTCCGTTTGCCAAAAACAAAGTGTTGAATAGGAATCAGTCAGGAAGAAGTGCCAATGACAGAACGGATCAAACGAACAGTCTGCCGTAATAACCTTCATCATCCACATTTATTGTAACTAGAAAAATCCAAAATCTCTCTCAACGGGCTTAACAGGCAAAATATCTATTCTATTAAGCTGATGCCTTTTCTGTGAGGTCCACAAGTCGCTTCAACCCCACAATCCAATTTCCATGGCTTTCGTACTGAGTTGTCATTAGCTGTGTATGAACCTCTAACGCCTTTGTATATTCTTTTGCCTCCAAAGCTACACATAGTCGATATACACATGAATCACACTGTGCATATATCCAGCCAGCTTTTTTGACTTACCATTAGTTAATGTATGGAGTGATTTCACCACATCGTTCGATAGCTCCTTCTTTTCTAATTCTTCCAGCAAGGTGCCAATTCTGCGGCTCGTATCGTCTACAATTCGTTTTTGTGGTCCAGACTATATCACTCTCAGTATACATCATAACATACCCAAATGCAAGAAATTTACCTCAAATGTTGTCTTGCAAAGTTCAAGTTTGCTTGATAGTGCCTTGGACACTTCTTGAACATCCAATGTAACATCCTCGTCATCTGCATTTTTACGAAAGATCTAACCGCATTATCCCAGTCAGACAGTGAGGCTTTCTAGTTAACTTTACTTTACCTTCTTGGGTGGATCATTCTGGAAATACATAATAGCGGGTTAATACAATCTACTTGCTTACAGCTGGCTATATTTACCCAATGATTTTTGATCACTGCTGTTCTAAAATCAGACGTAGGTGGTGGTGGTGGGGGATGCATCTTTTTGGATGCTGATGCTGGAGGTGGAGGTGGAGGTGGGGGAAGCAGAGTCATCTGGTTCAGTTGAATGATGTAGAAAACGAGATTAAAGAAGAGGAACAAGAACGGAAATTTCAAGTCAAATTTCTAGTTGAAATAGCAATTTGAATGATATAAATATATACACAGCTCCAATCCCCGTACATCAAGTCAAATAAGGAATTCCAACCTGTTTCTTGCGAGCTACTTATAGCCCTGTCAATGTGTGTAGATCCATTCAACTTTTATAGAAATGTCAACCACTTTTGAAGGTATATAAATGGATGTCTTTTATATTCACATTTGAAAACGGGTGTTTAGTATGTTTTATTTTTAATGAGAAGAGATATGTGCTGTGTAAAACAATCCAGGCAGAAGGCCGTAAAAAGCAATACTCTGCATTTTGGAACCAACACGATCAAGAAGCCAATTCAAGTTGGATCAAAGTTTTTCATTGCATGCGAGCGCCGCTTTATACACTTCTGCTAGTTTTCTATCTTTGCTTCGTTTTGGTGAGAGCCAATTTTTAAAGTAGTGGCTGATCATCTTTGACCATTTCATTATAATACTATAAGCTATATACAACATCCTACTAATGTTGATTTTTTCAAATTTTCCCATTACGCTAAACCCCCTCACGGCTGTGCTCTTGGCTCTTCTCGAGTGCTCAATATCTGTATTGCTGGAAAAGATCCACATGCAGGCAGACGACATACTTGCACTACGTCTTACCACGCAAAACTATCCAAATCACAGCGAGAATCAGGTACTTTTGAGCCGTAATTTCTCGCCCTAAAAACCATTTTAGACTACCAGAATGGCAGCAAACATTTACTCTCAACTTACAGTTACTTCCTGATACCACTGCTCAACTTTTTTGGGATCATCAAAAATCAACTCCAAACCATGAGGAGTACCTCATGGTTTTTGCCGAAAATTGAACGATCGCGTTTTTGACCTCGAAAATGAAGGTTTTTACTATAGCATTTATAAAATCAAAATGACTCTCTCAAACCAAGGCAGCCCCTGAAATCAATTTTGTGAGACCTTTCTATGTAAAGTTTCGACATTTAGGCCAGAAACATCATTTCATATTTTCCAAAACAGCTCAACAAGTTTGTTCAAAACATGGTTTTTAATTTGCATCGTTGGATATGTCTTGAGAAGCACTATTAGAGAGCTTAAGGGAGTTTAGGGTGATCATTACAATTTATATAGTCAAATCTGGCAAAATAGGTCGAATTGGGTCCAAAAGTGTGAAAATTAACGAGTATAGGACAAAAGGTTGAGCTGAGCTTAAACCAATTTTGGCGGCTGGTTGATGGCAAAATCAATGCCATTATTTTGATCACCATGGTAACTGATGTTATTGGACACTTACAAGAGGGGCAGAGTGAGTTAGATTGTACTATCACTTTGCCTAATACCATGCTATCGTCTGCTATGCAGATTTATATTTGAAAGCGCTAATCAGCCTGGCTTCATCATTGAAATGCTTGTATGCTCAACTTTCTTTTACAACTTCAGATGTACCTAGCGATCATGAATTTATTGTTCTATAATTCTAGCGAAATGAGTGGGGTGAATATATATATAGATATGTACAAAAGAGATAAATCGTCCTTCTAATTCCTCTGACCAAAGTTATGTAAAATAGCTTCATAACAAAAGAACATGATGGCAGCATTGGGTACGACACGCATTAAATGGGCAGACATACCACCATACAATGCAACCATACCCTCTTCTTTAGCTACCAGTTTCAGCGTTTGAAAAAGACCAGTGTACTTAACAATGCCATTCTTGGGCACAGGCTCTCTCAATCGAGTTCGGATCACTTCATGTGGATAAGCGACACAAGCAGCCACTAGTTTTGCCACTGCAGCAGCCCCTAAATTTCCAAACCACGCTGATGGGTATATACAGTGTCAGCATTGACTTAGAGCAGAGCATTCCATGCACATCATTTACCTTGGGCACTTTTACCTCCCACTGTCAGCTTATTTTCCATTTGAGCAGGTGAATGAGCCCATCTTTTTTTTAGATTCTCGTAAATCACCCATTGAATGGTACCTTCAGCAACACCCAGATAGGAAGCGCTCATACCCTTGTATAAGCTCTTGACACCTTCTTTTTTAACGATACTCCATGCACAATCCAGACTGTTGGCATAAATCCTATTTTTGCCTTGTAACTGCAATCTTGTTTTCACCACCCAAATTGGGTTTGTCAATGTCGAGGTTATAACACCTGCAGAGGGATTTAGAGTTCTCGAGTAACACAAGCATGAATTATGTGAATTTACCAGCCGTCGCAGCAGATGCCAAATGGACGATGGCTGTCTCTTTTCCATGGTTCAACTCGCTGTAGTATTTCTTACCGTTACCATACGCATAAAAATTGATTGCTCTGTACAACAGTTAGAGCTAATCCAAAATACTAGCCTCCCTTGATTTACCTAGCAGGAATTACACCGACAAGATTGGGCCCAAGGCCCTTGAAATAGCCTTGAATTCCTTCAATTTGCTTAATTTGCCTATATCTGACGCATGAGTACACCCACACTATATCAAATAAAATACACTGCACATACACTAATAACTTGCCGGTTTCGATAAAGTGTCCCCATACAGACCCTGTGTGTTTTATGCCCTTTTCTATGCCTTGTTGATAAAATGTCGACTATGCAAAACGACCAGGTTAAATCCTGTTTCTCCAGTATCCCAGCGCAAATCCTTACTTGTAACCGAGTTTTTACTACATCTAGAGGGGATGTACACACTGCACCAACGAGCCCACCAACGCTGTCAAATGCACTAATGCGTCAGTACATGATGGATGTCCAAGACAATGAAAATTTACCCTCCAGCTACGAAATGAGCGTAGGATTTTGTGTCTTTGCTTGTGGATGCAATGGATCTCGTTACTCGTATGTTGTTATCTTTGCCGGTGGTAGTAATAGTAGACTGAGCTGCTACTGTTGACATGTTTGAAAAAGATGAAAAGGAAACTAAAATAGGAAAAATAACGGTTAGTGCGATTCCAAGTTGCTGCTCAAAAGACACTCGGAAAAGAGGCTTAGACTGATATGGTGCCGAAGGTGCAACTAGCTGCAACATCAGATCAAGGAGTCAGCGTTGTCTAGTGCAGCCATCTATTCGATTTCACTCCTTGCACGACTCACTGTTTGTTTTTCGTAATGGTGAGCGATTCAGAGATTACTTCTCAACTGGATTACGCTTTACTGTGAAATTGCAAATTGGGCATTGTACACGCATTGGATGCGATCAAACAGATAAAATCAATACAGGAGCCAGCTACGAGGCACGATTGGCCCACATAGCATAAGTATATACAGGCTAATAGCAGTATTGAAAGCACTTACGCCAAGTAGTGCTACATTATTCTGCCAGTTGTATATATCGCAGCTGATCACACTCTCCCATTCTCCATCACTTGGGCAACATTGGAAAAATATTTCGCTTGATATAATGCACTAATTCAAAGCTAAAGATTATCCACAGTTCTCTTGACCTGTTTTGTCTTTCCAATGTCGCCAATCGAGGATTCCGTGTGCACCGAGATGTCATTTCTGACGCCATCCCAATCATATGTAATGGCATCATTTCTTCACTCAAAAATATACAGCCCGTGCCATCAGACAGTGTTGCTGAATGCTGTATGCCTGTCTGATACTACCCATAGAATCCATAAGACTACTGGGTCCAGTAAGACCAGTCGACGCCCATGTATCTATGATGTGAAATTTACACCAACACATTCCCACCTTCAAAAAAGTCACGAGATGCACAGAATCGAGTAGAAGGTGTATAGGGTGTGCGCGTATAATGTTGTATGTCTGGGTACAATCAACTTTTGCCCTTTCTTTTCCCCTCTCTCGCTCTCAATTTTTACCAAACCCAACGCCATGTCTATTTCGGATTCTTGTAAGGCATACGAGAGATTTCACAGCGCACATTACCAAGATGAACCCTTTCCTATGAGCAAATCCAAGCTGATCAGATACATCAAGTTCAGAGCTCGCAGCGGTACTTTCACTGATTTTCTCACCAATTTGGATCAACACCCTAAACACGGGCCCGCATGGCTACAAGAAATGAACAGCGATCCGGATGTAAGAAAATTGATGGATCTGACAATCAACCTCTGGCCACGTATAGCAAAGCAGTGCAAGCTGCCACTGATTGGCGTCGGTAATGTATATAAAACGCCTTCCTTTGAGCAAAAGTACGGAAAGTACATCAGAGATAAAGTGAATCAAGAGGCCATGTATCGAGAAAGAGTGCACGTTGTGGAAGGAAAGAAATCAAGAGGTAACTATGACCCAAGGTGTATTTATATATCAATGCTGATTTACTAAATGGCTGTGGCATGAAGGATTCATGGTAACAGACCCAACACAGACCAGGCCAGTGAATACTGGAGCTTCTTCAGAGTCGCCCATCAATTTGGACCATCCCACCCCAAGCAGCAGCCCAATTCAACGTTCTAAATCTACAACAACATCTAATTCGTCATCTACTGCCTCGAAATACACGCCTTCCATCAAATACGCTGCCACTTCTACTTCTACTTCCACCTCCAGAACCACTACAACCACCGCCACATATAAATCCACAAGCAAATACGATCCCAAGATTGATGAAGATGCACTTCGCGAGGAACTAATGCAACAAATGATGATGCCTGATCAAAAGAAATTGGTCTCTCAGTTCAAGTCTTCCGCCGCCACTAAAGCCCCGTCAAAATCATCTTCTCCCTCTATGCGATCTGTATCACCATCCACACCGCCTTCATCCAAAAAAGAAGGGCGGAAATCATCGTCTCCAGCAGAGTCAGCTGTCAACACAAAAAGCAAGTCGGCTATCACCACGAAAAGCAAGCCGGCTGCTACCAAGAAAGAGCCCACCATTCAGAAAATGAGCCCAACTTTCAACAAGAAACAATCCAAGAAAGAACTTTGGAAACTGGCTCAAAAGGTCAGTGTCAGGATTGAAAAATCACAAGAGGAAGGGAAGAATGATGTTCTCCGCCACCCAAAGGTTAAGATTGTCAAGAGAAAGCCAATTCATTATGGCATCAACGATGACATTAAACCAGCTAAAAAAGGAACAGCGCCTCTACCTAAAATTCGTCATCCTGTAGTTTTGATTAAAAGGGCCCCTCCACGACTCAAGGATCCAGTTGTCAAAATTATTAAGAGAAGCTCTATCCCCTATCCACAGCAACATGACCCTGAGGAGGATGAGAAGAACAAAGAGGACCAACAAGAAAGAGTAAACCGGGAGGAAGAGAAACAAGACGGTTATGGCAGAAACAAAAAGCAAAAGAGAGGCGATTATTTATATGATCAAAACAAACTGCAGATTGTACACATTATGATTAAAAACCATGCTTGATCTTCGTCAGTGATAGTTTCTGTGAAGAAGGGCGGATTGTGATATACCTCGATATAGTGGTTGGCCTATATAGTCATCTATCATGTCTTGCTTTAATAAAAATTGTTTATAATCAAACCTGTGTGTCTTTTTATATACCTCCAGAAACAATGTAGGATTCATTCTCTAGCCCATAGACTCTTTCAATATAAGCACGTATACTTGCACCGACAAGCTCATAGTCGTATCCTATAATCAAATCGTGCCTGAGCTTGTGCTTGTCATGTGGGAAGAACAGAAAGGAGTTGTCCAAAGCACCAGGCATTTCATTTGATCTACCTAACAAAAAATTTAATATATGCAACCTGCATGTATGAGCCAAATGTCAAATATATACCTATCAAGAAATTTATCCATTTTGTAAACCATCGCTTCTCAATCAAGTAGGTAAAATTATGGTTTTGTTGAAATACAGACAATCTCTGTTCAATCAGTCGTCTTCTTTCAATCACGTCTAGCCTTAGCAAGGGATCGTTATCTGGTGGCAAAGCGGCCATGAATTGCAGGATGTTGCGGCACATGCATTTCTCGGCTATTGGTTTTTCAATATGCGGGAAACCCCAGTGGCCAATCTAATAAAGGAGGATTGAGTTTATATAGGATTCAAACAATGGGAACCTTCACACACTCACTGGACTATTGCAACTGTAGCACCAGAGCTCCATGTAGTTCAATGGCGATAGCTTCAATACAATATTGTGTTGTGTCTGTTGATGATGCACTCTCAGGTGGCCAGAATAAGACTCGTCCTTTTCGAAAAAGACATCGCCACAACCAATGAACTCACATTGAGGTTCCATGCACAGACCATATTGGTCAAACTGAACATTTTTGCAACAAACCCCATTCAAATTCTGAATCGAGTTCCACAACAAGGCTCTTTTGATCTGCAATGATCTCATATCGTAGTTTTGCAAATGACAGCACATTTGATTTGCATCACCTGAAATGTACAATTGCCACCATGATTGCTGCTGGATGTTGTATTTAATGCCGTATCTTCTTCTCACCAAATCTCGCCAAAATGCATCATCTTGAATAAAACCATACAATGAACGACATGACCCTAAAATGGAAAACAGATCTTTTCTGTTATTCAATCTCATCAGGATGAGTAATATGATTTCATATGGAAGACGATTGAGCATTGAGATTTTCAAGTTATTGAAAAACAAAGAAAGAGAGAAGAGACGGTGAATACGACATGTGTCAAACAAATAGGGTGTCGCATGGAGAATGTTTGTTGCTCTACAAGTTTAAGTTACCCTTCAGCAATTTCAAAATAATGCAACGGCAAATTAATTCCATGTTCAAGTGACACTAGAGCCATTGATTGGGCCAATGATATCATAGGCATGCACCATCCCACCAAGGAAAGTGGGCCCTCTCTTCATTTTATTTTTTTCCTCTTTTCCCTCTTTTCTCTTTCTTTTTAGTTATTACAACACTTGCTACTTTAACATGAAATTTCTCGAAGTGGATTCTTTGGATTTAATAAACACGGCATTCTTATGGGAGACATCCGAATGTATACTGACGGGAAGAGTAGAAGCCTACTCTTGTAAGTGTGATATGATAGCGAAAAGAGGTAGCAGCACAATATTCATTCGAGTGATCATAGGTAAATCTGCTGGCACCGACAAGAAGCTATTCAAAACGCTTGAAAACAGATACAATGCCGACTTGTTAGCTCCTGGCTCTATTTCACCTGATGATCTGCAAGTCATCTCGCCTTTTGGTCGATTAACGGAAGCTGCACCTCGCAAAACATTCTTCTACTTACTGGCCACTTTGAACGCTGCATTCCCTGAACATGATTTCGAAGACGTGCGACCCGATCAATTCTTAAAGCTGCCATCGGTCGAGATGGTTATGAATTCTGTCAACACAACGTTATTTAATTTGGGAAACGATGTGATAGTGAATAGGTACAGGTATGTCGTTTTTTGTTGTATTTGATGTGTGATGGGCATGGGTTTGATTGATTTGCTTTGAAAAATCGATAGATTGTGGGATGTGCTGGACGAAATTGTACAACTGAGCGATTGCGATGTTTATACCTACAATTCTGATGTGGACGATGATCCCATGAACGAAGAAGAGGGTTATTTGTAAGTAGTATACAATGAAATCCTACTGGAGCTCAATTTATTGACGCACAAACCAAAGATGGTCCATGAACTATTTTTTCTTTAACCGAAAATTAAAACGAATGATATTCTTCTCTTGCAAAAGCGAGAGCATGAACGCACCCATTGCTGAAGAAGAGGGCTTGAATGACAATGATGATGACGATGATACGGACATGAATGAGAATGGAGAGAAATCAAGGTATCTACGAGAAGAAAACCAAAAAGAGGGCGAATGTTGAAGCTAAAATTATGTTCCGCAGGCGTTACCAAGATGACTTTTTGATGGACGATATGGAATGATTTGCGCCATAATGACGATAATTTTGC
>DF836292.1:220668-231217 GCA_000950595.1 Mucor ambiguus | reverse complement strand
CATTGGATGCTAAGTTTATTTGTGTCAGCAAAAAAAAAAAAAAAAAAAAACTGGACTACGTTTTCTCAGTATTTCTTGAAGTATAAAAAATAGTTTCTCGTTTGATTCCTGTTCTTCCTTTTCTTCTTTCATCCAAATTACAAAAATGAAGACACATCATTGGTATTTGCCTTGTCTGGTCATTGGAGGAGTAACAACATGGCTCAGCAGTGTCGCTGCAATGGAGTCACAGCAGCAACAAGTGTTTATGCATCAACAACATCCTAGCGCTGATATCCCACTCCATGGACGCTATCTTCATATCACTGATATTCATGTAAGGAAGGGCTGCTTTAGTAAGATTTGATTATAGACTAATGTTTCGTATGAAGATGGACAAGCATTATTTAGCAGGTGCAACTATAAAATCGGACTGTCACCGAGAACCTAAAAAGCATAAACATAAAAAGAAGAAGCAAGGTCTGTTGGCTGGGTACTGGGGTGCTCCTGGCATGGATTGCGACTCTCCACAAAGGTTAGTCTATCATTCGATCGACTACATTGCAAGAGAATGGAAGGACAAAGTCGATTTCATCATTTGGACAGGCGACAATGCTAGGTAGATGTTGTGGATTCACGTTGGTTTTTGCTGTGTTTATTTATTTGTTTGTATATGAAAATCAGACATGATGGTGATGCCTTGGTAACTAGAACCAAAAAGGAAATTGTTGGCTACAATGTAAAGGTAGCTGATCTTTTGAAAAGTGCATTTACGCTAGATAGTAATCGCACTTTACCTATTGTGCCTTGCATTGGTACTGTGTTACACGCAATGGCAGTGATTGTAGCATTATGCTTACTCGTTCCTTTTAGGTAACAATGACATTCATCCTCACAACGAGCTCAGAGGCATGAAGAACAACCCACAACTATTAGAATTCAGTGAAATGTGGAAGGATTTCATACCTGAAAAGCAACAAAAAGCATTCAAGAGGGGAGGCTATTTCGCTGTGGATGTTGTACCAGGACTAAGAGTGCTTTCACTGAACTCACTATACTTTTTCGGTTCCAATGACGTGGTGAACAGTTGCAGTGATGTCAATGGACCTGGTGCTCGCCATGTCAAATGGATGCGTTCTCAGCTAAAGAAGGCCCGCAGAGATAACGTGAAAGTCATCATTATCGGCCATGTGCCCCCTACCGTTAAGACATTCAAGGATAGCTGCTTGGACGACTACATCAAATTGTCCACCAAATTCAAAGACGTGATTACTGGCCACATGTATGGCCATTCAAACATGGATCATTTCCAAGTGCTCAGCAGAGGATCTGGTAATTTGGCTCGTATTGGTTCAGCAAACGACGACGATGAGGATGATGAGGATGATATGATGCAAATCCAAAAGGACGCTGGTAGATTCATCTCGACACTTCGCAAGCAGTACAAAAAAATTAAAAAGTACCGTGGTACTCAAGATCTGGTAGTTGTCCACATTGCACCACCGATGCTGCCACTCTTCTACCCAACATTCCGCGTCAATGAGTATCAGGTCGATCATTCAACAGATCAATTCGGACAATGGCTCAAATACACACAATACTTCGCCAACTTGACTTACTGGAACGAGCAAAGACACCCCATCACTCGGAAGCATCTGGCACCAGAGTTTGAAATTGAATACTCGACGGATGAGACATACAACATGACAGATCTGACAGCTGCAAGCTGGCTCAATTTTGCTCAACATATCAGCTCAAAGCAGGGTAAACCGCTCTGGAAAACATACCTTGCCAATATGTTTGTAAAGACAAATAATGACTGGTATGGCCAGTAGAATAAAAATCATAGATGCTTGATATAAAGCTATATTTTACTTGTTTTATACTGTACCGCTGTTTGCAGTGTATGTGTGTGTAATGTGCAACAGGTTCCAAATCCGTCAAATGAGACATAGTTAACAAATTCAGAAATTGAAGGCATTGATGGTTGCTCCCGCCATGAACATGATTGGTGGAGTAATATCTCAAACATTTGCAACGGGATGAAGAACAATAACTTTTTTTCCTTCGTCACTCCCTCACTCTCTGCATCTCTTTCTTTTTCATTTCATTTAACTAGTCATGGGCTGTGGTCAATCAAAATCAAACGCTTTTCCGCATGACGAAGATGCGATTCCTCAAAATACAGACATCAATACTATAAATCAACAAGACGGTAGGCATTGCAATCATGTAAATGCACATCATGAATCTAACCAATGAGACAAAGTGCCTCCCATTGTCATCACAAAGGCACATTCAATTGCTTCTGTGGATTCATTGCTGCCACAGTCAACTTCTGCCAATGCAGTTGCTATGGATACCAAGAATTCAGTGCCGCTGGAACATGATGCCATCCAAAATGGCTCAGCAACAGATGCTCAGAACATGTCGGAAAAACCTCCAGTGATTATTGAGGAAAGAACACAAGTACATGACTACGGAGAGCCGCCTAATCTGGAAGAGCACAACAGCAAACAAGCCACGATTAGGCAAGTAAAGCCAATTGTGATCAATTCGCCTGAGAGCATCAGTGAGCCGACCATTGTGCCAGCGTCAGACATCCCACAAGCTAAAGCAGCAGCAGTGGAAGCAGGCATTTTAGCTCCATCCTCAAATGAATCCACCCCTATGGAATCAAGCTCGAGCATAACAGCGTGGTCTATTCTCATCAGACGCAACTCATCTTCCTTCAAAGACATTACTGTTGAGATTCCTACAATAGAACCTTTTATGACAGTAGCAGACGTAAAGCGTAAAATCCACGTGGAAACTGGACAACAGATCAAATTGATCCATTTGGGAAAGATATTGCAAAACAATGCAGCGCTTGTACCCTCATCTTGCTCGAAATCACAGTTGAAGCAGAATGCTGTTAGAGTAGCCAACCGTGGAGTGATTCAAGCCATGGTTTACAGGAAATAAAAATTATTTGATGCTGGTATATATTGTATATTATTCAAGCTAATTCCTATTTGCAATAAAAGCCTTAATTTGTAAATGACAATATCCTTGCAAATCAAGTGAAAGCAGGGTCGAGGAACCCCTCAAGCCTTTTCCGATTTTGCAACACCTTACCCATGAAATCAGTAGAGTCGATATGTGATTTAACGTATGCCATATACAGGGCTCGCACTAGATACGTCGAATTGTGAACAGCAAAGTTGCGTGAATACTGATTTTAGTCATTCATGTTGAATGATAGCGCAAAATGTAATTGATAAAGTGTAAATATTTATTAAAAGTGTCTATTTTGCTATAAATCACTAGATTAGTAGGGTAATACAAAGTTATTGGCAGCAACAGGTTGCGATGCAGCAGTAGTGGCAGCATTGTTGGATGTTTCGGGATTGGAAGAGGGCTCAGTAGTAGCAGCAACGGTAGTGGTAGTAGTGGCGGTAGCAGCTTGCTCAGCAGTGGTAGTGGTAGGGGTAGCTTGCTCTGCTTGAGTAGTAGTGGCAGTGTCAATGATGGTTGTAGAAGTAGCAGCAATGGAGGAAGAAGCAACAGATGAAGTGGCGTTAGCAGCGCCAGGCATACTCTTCAAAACCAGATCAAGAGC
This sequence comes from Mucor ambiguus, assembly GCA_000950595.1. Lineage (NCBI taxonomy): Eukaryota > Fungi > Mucoromycota > Mucoromycetes > Mucorales > Mucoraceae > Mucor > Mucor ambiguus. Next base: position 227,637 of record DF836292.1, on the reverse strand, counting down.
TTGCGCAGTAGCAGCAGTGTCTCTGTCGATAACAGGGACATTCTTTTGCTCATAGTACATACCACCATGGAAGCCTTCACCTACAACGACAGTGACATTTTGGAAAAGATCAACCTTTCTAGCATCACCCTGCAACATGAGGAACTGGATTGCATTGGCGAGTTGCACATTCAAGATCAAGTCCTTTTCATTGATGGCAGTACCCTTGGGAGGAACAGTAACAGGAGGATCAACAGCACCAGACAATGTGCCCAGTTGCAAGTATTTACCAGCTTTGCTAGTAAAGAAGACATTGCAGTTAATACCAGTGACAGTGTAAGGCGTATCCAAAGGATTGTAGAACTTGACCCAAATATGAGGAGTCAAGCCGACCATCTTCATTTGGTTTTCAACAACAAGAGAGGCAGGAATGCCTTGCATGTTGGTCTTGAGAGCAACTTGAGCGAGACCGGGTTGAAGAGGAATGATCTTGGTAGAGTTGGCAGAGCCCTTGACAGTCAAAGGAGTTACTTGGTTGGTCAAGTAGTTGGTGAGCATCTTGGAGAGAGAAAGGAGATCGGTAGAGGTCATCTTCATGCTAGCAGGCATCTCGTTTCTACCAGGCTTGATCACAGTGTTTGTCAAGGTGACAATACCCACCTTGGAACCAGAGGCATCCATAATGACATCAAAGTTGAGGTCACCGGCAGTGATGGTGATTTGAGAGGGATTGTTGAGAGCAATGACAAGATCAACAGCAATGTAAGTAGCAGTGCCGCCAACTACCTTGAGAGAGATAATTTCAGTGGTACCACCGAAGCTAGCAAAACCTGTAGTACGAGCTATTAGTATCATGACTATCAAATCGCAATTATGCAACACTTACCAGCCAAGGAGGTTTGTACATCAAAGTTGATGTTACCCAACTTGAGATCACCGACAGCAGTTTGAGCGATAGAGTTGACAACACCCTTGAGGCCGAAAGGAACAACAGGAGCCAATGTAAGGCCTGCAACAAACTTGGTGAATAAAGCCTCAGAGCCAGAGTAAACCTTGAAGGGAATACCGTTAAAGGCAGTGTGGACAATACCGTCAGCAGAGGTAGTAGCAGGAGATTCAGGGACTTCCAGGCTGGCAACATTGTGGCCTTCAGAGTTAGCATCTACCTTCATGTTGAGAGACTTGACACCAAGAGGGAAGCCAAAGGGATTCTTAAGCTGAGCCTCGACATTCTGAGAACTGGTAGGGGGAGCGAAAGGATTCTTTGTGAAATCAATTTGCATGTCCTTCATGGTAACAGCAGTAATCAAGTTGGGCTTGGCAGGAGGACCAGGAAGAACAACATTCTCAATATTAATAGTCTTGAAAGCAGCAGAGAGCCATTGAACCACACCGTTGGGGCCAGATGCAGAGACACCCTTAACAGACAAGGTTGAGCTATTGGCACTCAAGAAGTTCTCAAAGACTTCGGTAACAGCAGCAATACCCTCAGCAGAATCTTGATGGACAAGACGACCCTTCATGGCCAAATTGGCAGTACCTTGAGCGGGGAACACGGCGTTTCCAGCGGAACCAAGAGGACCAAGGTCAACACCCTTGTAGTAAGACTCAAAGCCAACACCTTCAAAGTTGAAGCCGACTTGAGAGGGGTTACTGATGGTTGTTTGAGCAGTGAGAGTGATACCACCAGCAGTGTCGTTGGAAGGAAGATCAAAGGTAGTAATTTTGACGGCATCCTTGAAACCGTTGGCACCAGCAAGTGTAACAAACTTCTCCATAGAGATCTTGGTGAAAGTGAAACCCAAAGCATTGACGCTGACGTCTGTGCTGTAAATGTCCCAGACAAAGTCCTTGTTGTTGATCATGTAGGCAGCAAATTCAGACATGGCATCAGCATCTGTAATAGTGAAATCACCACTGACATCAAAGGAGGCACCAACATCAGCCTTAGCTTCAAGAGCAGGCATGGTAACAGCACCGAGCTTCTTACCGCCCCAGGCAACAGTCAAGGGAGTAGGGAAGCTGATAGTAGCAGCCATGGGGCCAGTCTTGGCGATAGAGCCCTTCATTTGAACCTTGAAGCTACCTTCAGTAGGAGAAGACATGATGATGGAGTCAAAGCCAAGGACAGAGCCGTCCACAATTTGTTGGACAATGGGTTGACCGACAATGGGGATGAGACCTGTAACAGAGTTATCAGTGGCAGTTTGGACACCAGCTTGAGAGAAACTGAGTGTGTTGATGTATTGACCGATGGCCAAATCAGAGGCAAGAGACAAGTCCACCTTCAAGCTCTTCATGGCATCCATAACAAAGGTAGAGATGTTGAAGCCGTTAAATAAGCTAGAGTCAGCGGCCACGTTTTCTTGACCTTCAATGTTAAAACCTCCCAAAGTGAGCAAGGCATCCAGAGGGCGTGTGTCTAACTGAGATGTTACGGCAAGAGAACGCAGCAAGAGGGCAACAGCTGCAGGTTCAGTGTTCATCTTCATGTCGAGTTCGCCTGATTGAACAGTGGCCTTGCCAGGAATAACGATGGGGTTGCTACTGATATCCTGGTCAATGTTACCCACGGGCATACCATTGTATGTAACAGCTGAGGTAACCTTGGTGATGGACATACCAGCAGAGAAGGGGTTGGCAATAGAGACCTTTACACCGACAACGCCATCGGAAAGCGTGGTAGGACGTACAGTCAGAGCAGAACCTTGAATCAAGGCAACCTTGAGACCAGGCAAAGTAGAGGCGAGAGACACTTGAGAGAGAGCACCGATAAGAGAAGCAATAGGAGTCGAGTCATTGGTACCGCCAATTTGAACGCCATTGTCTTGACCCATCACAAAGGTACTCAATAAGTTTTGTCCAACATCAGAGGACTTGGGGTCAAACTTTGCAGCAGCCAAGACTGTGTTGACACCACGGTTCAAGGTCAAGTTGGACAAGGTGACAGTACCCAGATTGGTACCATCAGCCAACATAGCAAAGGTCACATCACCAGTAGCAATGCTAAAGTCAGAGGGGTTCTCCATGGTAACATTGATGCCCAACTCAAGATGATCGCTCTGACCACCAGTAACATCGAGTGAGTTGATGACAGTAGCAGTAGAGTTCAAGAACTGGAGACCGTGAAGTTCAGTAGGAAGCTCAAAGTTGATTCCAGAGAGAACAAGAGGACCAATGGTGGTGTTGACCTTGGTAGTAGCATTACCAGCAACCAAGAAGGTGTAGTTGTTGTTGGCAGTCAAGGCGTAGGTGTACTCATTGTAAACAGACTCTTTACCAGCAATACCAGCAAGTTTGGTGTTATCAATGGCAAATTGGAGCTTGCCGGACTTTTGGTCGCTGGTAGAGGCAACGTAAGGAACGTTCATGACGGCAAAGCTCTCGAAACCAGTAGTCTTGTTGAGGCCAAGAGTGATGTTTTGAGTTACTTCAGTAATGTTCAAAGCAAAGCCGAATGGAATAGTAAAACCAGCAGTGACAACAGGTGCCTTAACACTGGGAGCGTAAGGTGTATCCTTGTTGAAGTTGAGGTCCAAGTAACCCATGGAGACAGAGTTCATGATCTTCAAGGGCTTGTCAGCAGCAAGAGCAACATTGAGTGTAACAGATTTGAGACCTTCAGAGAGCCAGGTGATAGGATTCTTTCCATCAGGAGCAGCAGAGACACCAACAGCAGTGGTATTGGAGACCTTACCAGCAATGTAGTTGGAGAAGAGTGTACTGACCTTGGCTTGAGCAGCAGGGTCGGTGGCTTGGGACTTCATGATACCAGAAAGCAAGATGTTGTTTTCACCCTTTTGCAATGTGACATTATCAGCATGGACAAGACCAAGCTCAATGCCATCGTAGCCAATGTTCATCTCAATGTGACCGAGTTGAACGCCAATAGGAGAAGGACTGGTCAAGACAGTGCCGAGTTCAATCAAAATACCACCATTTACAGCATCACCAGGAAGTTGGAAAGAGTTAATTCTGACTTGAGGGAAACCGTTCATGCCTTCAAGAGTAATGTCCTTGTTTAATGTGACCTCAGCAGTTCTGTGGAGATATGCAAATAATGAGATGATGAGCACTAGAGTGGGATGATATAAACATACCTTGTTAAAGCAGTAATCTTTGCTTTACCATTCAGTGTCCAAGTAAACTTCTCAGCAGCCAACATGTAGCGAGAGAATTCAGAGAAAGCAGCAACATTAGTAATCATAAAAGGAGTGACAGTGTCGATGGAACCATGTCCACCTCCAATGTGGGTATCAGGGAGAGTAATTGTACCAAGTACAGTGTTGTTGTAAATGACTTCAATGTTATCATCAAACTGAATATCAGCACTGAAGGGGCCAGTCTTTTTGAGATCAGTCACCATATGCATATAGAAGGTGGAATTAGCATCAGCACCAGCGACAGGTTGAAGATTAGAGTCAGCAGGAGGTTGGAAGCTAATTTGAGCGGTATTGACCTCGATTTCAGAGTGGTTCAAGGTGGACTGAGCGATTTTAGGGAAGGCAACAAAGAGAATTAAAAGAACAACGACGACAACGAGAATGACTGTAATGATGGAGCAAATAATCCAGTATTTCTTGTTCTTATAAAAGGGTTTCTTTACAGGAGCAGCAGGCTTTTCAGAGTATTCTTCAAAACCGTCATCTGCATATTGATGTTGTTCAGTAGTAGTAGTCGTTATATATTCTTGATGGAGGTGCTGAGGCTGTTCAGCACCTTGGACAGCGAATGCTTCGTGCCCTTCATTAATGCTTCCAGGCATTATATGTGTGTGTATAGTGTATGTTTATATAAGTATTAAAGAAAGGAGTTATACAAAGATACAATTATATGTAAGAAAAAAGGATTGTAGTCAACAGACAGAGCAGAATGTAATGTGTTCTGACTGATATGAATATGATGAGGAACAGAAGATGTGGTAAAGGATACCAACGTTAACATTGCTCTCTCTCTTTATATACTACATTTATGGATCCGACACAGCAGTAATACAAGCAGGCCCAAAGCAGAACCTCTCCACAATTCCTTAATAAACAGAAAGGTTGCTCAAAGTTCAATAGGGGGATACAAGATGGCCATCACCAATAACTGTAAAAAGCGCGAGCGAGCTGGTTTTTTCTCATGTGAATTACCCACACAAATGCTATTCTCTTTGCTTCTTTTTTGAATTTGATGTGTGGGAGGTATGTTGTGTATTGTGAATACATTTGTCAACTCTATATGGTAAGCGAGTAAAAAGACAGGCAGTTTTGACATGTTGGTCTAAATGATTGTAGTTTTTAGCTTATTTTATTAGTGCGTAAATTCTTTTTTTGGGATTTGAAATGTGAGCTGAATAGCTTCTTTTTTATCCTTCAGTGAATGGAGCTAGTTCCTATTGAATCTTATCAGACTTGCAAAAATACGCATAACAAAAAGCATTCAAAAAAAAACCAGTTACACAGCTTAAGGTTTTGTGCACAGATTGCCAGTGTATTACCACCATGGTAAATATATATATAAATTGCGTTTTTTTTTTTGCTTTACTTTGTCAACGTGTACCCTACTCTGATTTTCAAGATAAACACATGCTGATGAGGTTCAAGATAAACGATGAATAGATGGAGGCATTGTATAGAAAATATTGCACCTGTGCCTGGATCAGAAATTGATTTGCAGTGTATAGCTGTAAAGCCATTAAGCAAAGTCCGCCTTACCTACCACATTTCATAAATAAGCATCGAACTCGGGTTTGATTTCTGAAATAGACAATGTGTTCGAATAAAAAAATAAACCCGAGTATTACTGTGTAGTTTAACAGAACACAGGCGTATTCCACGATGATGAAAAATACAAGCTGATATTCATAATCTATAATGGCACATCATATGATGGCTGTACATTACGATTAATGTAATAAATAGCGCCACTATCTATAGGCTGTGCAGTAAGATGGGATTATTCATCACTATCAACATCATGCTAAGCAGAAAATTGTTCAGTTTGTACCTTCTAAGCTTGATCCTTTTTCAATTTAAGTGAATGGCAATGTTAATACCACCTACATCTCAGTCTATGCAGCTTCATTAAGCAGCGCATAGCAACATGGCAACTCCTTGCCATTGTATGCCATTACACTCTATGATCAGCCCATCGCTTACTGTTAATGCAATTCTTATCGTTCCAAAAATACAGACTCTATTTCGGGACCAATGGTAGGATAGTTATCATAAGCTTGAATTCCATCTCAAAAATCAGGCACAAACTCGATTAAGTAATTGTCTTCGTGAAGATGGATTTATGATAAAGCCTGTCTTTCCACTAGCATACTTTCATCGTGTTACTCTTCTGATTTGCATAATTTAGAGTTTTGCAATCGTGTAGAAAAGCTTTTATTCGCCTTCGTTCACTGCAATATAGAACTTGACATGGCTGCCATTCTTAAACATCATTCAACTTTTGCTCATCTGTTTTAAGACATTGCTTGTAACCATAACATTGGATTGTCAATCTATCACCTTGTTTTGAGCGTTTTGTCCCTGGGAAAATCCAAAAAATTCATGAAAAAACCGGGGATCAAACTTGAATCATTTGTTTGTGTATCATGCACCCTCAAATCAGGGATTCCTATTGTTTTGTGTAAGACAAACTTCTTTATTGCTACAACTTGCGGATACTTAACTTTATCATGGCATTAGTAAGAAAGCAAGTGCTTTATTGGTACTCATCTTTATTGAAAACATCCATGAGAATTGCACACGCCATTGCTGCGTTGAAGTGTAAAGAAGGCCTCTCAGCTTGCTGTTTTATACATTTCTTGTATAGTAGATATGTAAGCGTGTAATTAATGAGATTTCTAATTAAAATTCTCAAACTAAATGCAGGCCTTACATTGTGTTCTAGTAGTTCCGGTACATTTGTATAGATTTAGACTGTAAGAATAAAGAATCGAATTTGAATTGTAATGCTTGGATGTGTGTCAATGTTGATTTGCATTTATTAAAGCGC
>DF836292.1:152739-164641 GCA_000950595.1 Mucor ambiguus | reverse complement strand
TTTTCTCTCTCCTCTACTCATTGCGCGCGCTCTCTCTCTAGTAACTAACTGACGATGAGCTTGCAACAAAAAGATGACTCCAGATATGACTTTCAGATGCCTAAATTCTGGGATTTCACAAATTCGGTACCTCAGAAAAGACCAGATGAAAGTTGGTTTTGTAAGTAAACTTGACACTTGTTGGTTTGACCCACTTCTTACAAGCTCTTCCTGCTCTACAGGCCCAGAAAATGTCTCGGGCCCGTCCTTTCCTTGGCTGCACAAGAAGAAGCGAAGAGCACTTCGAGCTAAACATCCCCTGAACAACGCTGTCGAATCACACAACCAACTTGCTAAAGCTCCTGTGCCTGAAAAGCCTACCGCCAATGTATTTGATAGGTTGTCTACACACAATACAATATCAGCTTCTAAAAAGATGCATCCACATCTTACTGTTGAAAAGGGAAGACCAACACCAAAATCACATGCCTCACCTCAACAACAACATTCATCACAAACAGCAGTAATACAAGAGGAGGAACAATACCAACTGGATCAAGATACACCCGCAGAACCCGTGTCCGACAGAATTGCTCGTATCGAAAAGGAACTCACGTTGAACAGTAATGCACCATTCAAAAGAAGCAACAACAACGAAGAATCAGCATCGCAGCCATCCAAGATTCAAAAAATCATCAATGCACAATTCTCGTCATTATCATCCTCGCTCTCATTCAAACAAGACATACCAAGATCTCGTCCAGCAACCGCAGCTTATACTATCACAAGCATGAAGCCAACGACAAAGCACCCAACCCAGGTTGAACCTGCAGCCAACATCAAAGTAACACAACCTGCTTCTCAACAGCATCCTCCTATGGTAAACAGAAGATCTTTATATAATGAACTACAAATGCAAAAGACAGGTCTACTGCAACAAAACGAAAGGATACGCTCCTCTACGGCAATGCCTTCATCTGAAGCGTCATCTCTATCTTTACCTCGATCACAAGCTCCGCATTCATCTACAACACACCGAAGATCGTTGTACCATGAGCTACAGTCCCAAAAGAATGGTCCATCTCATCAAAAAAAAGAGAATCCCTCTTCAACACCAATCCCTTCATCTCGACCTACAACTTTACCTTCAACTCCATCACACGCTCCACGTCCGGCTTCATTGGCACCTCCATCTCCAAAATTACCTCAACCTTCGCAGTTACCTCAATCACAAATGCAACCTCAAGCTCAACCGTCATCACAGCCACAGCCACACAATGATGTACGTATGGAAGAGACAGAAGCAACTCAAAATAATGATGACACAGCCACTTCTGATTTCTTTGAAGATTTACTGAAAGCCAAGAGAGAGAAACCCAAGGATCCAGCGCCAATGCATACCAAAGCAATGTCAAATGCACCTACTAACAATTTCTTTGGTTCTCTACTAAAGTCTAGTCAAGAAAAGTACAAGAACGATCATTCTCTTTCTCTCGGCGGTCTCGAAGAACAAGAGAATACAGGTGAATCAACTGCAAGTTTCTTTGGCAATTTGCTCGAAGCCAGTGAAAAGCGACACGCCATCAAACCCTTACAGCAACAACAGCAAGTCAAAGTAAATGCGAATGTTTCCAATGGTAACTTTGCCTCCTTTTTAAAATCAAGTCAAGAAAAGCACAAGCAAAATCATTCTTCACAAACTGGCTCACAGACAACGCAAGAGAAGAGAGACGAACTGTCGGGAGCACCTTCCATTGACATGGAACAATCTAGACAACAGACAAACGACAGGAGCCCGTCTCTACCGCCTCGTACAGCCATTGCAATTGGTCAGCATAAGGAAAATGTACCTGAATCAGTGCTAGCAAAAGCCGTGCCTTTTCGTCCTACTCAAATGTACGCAACACCCAGCAAACAGATATTCACATTGCAGGAAGACAAATACTTTACTGATGAAAGAATTGCAAAAGCTAGAAAAGCCTTGAGAGAGTCTAGAGAGAGAACTAGAAAATGGCTTGAGGCGTTGTCTCCCAATCAACCTGTCAAGCATTGAATAAACATAAAGGGCTGTAGTAATTAGATGGCTCTTCTGTCGCCCAACAGCAGCAGGATCACACAAGATATATACCTGATAACAGAGAGTTGGTAATTTACTGTAGTCAATCCTATCAGACATGAAGAGTGCATGATCAAAAAGACTCTTAGAACTATGTTGCGCAATTCGACTATATATGCTGTGCTATTGTCAAGTAGTGCTACTCTATTAGAGCTACGTATAGGCTTGCTGAGTCCTTAGAGTCTTGCTAGAAGTCAGGACTTTAGCGATAAAGGAATCATGACTCGCACTGTTAATTTTCGTGTACTGGAAAAATGACCAAAAAGAAGCATATGAAGATTGGGTGCTATAGGCAAGAACATCTCGTTGCTCACTTTGAAATCAATACTATAATAGCACATTCACTTGTTGTGTTTGCAGTTGCAATCGAATAAATGGAATTATTATTTTCACAATGTACCAAGGCAATCTTTGAATAGGTGATAGCAAACAGAATCAGTGCATAAGTCATTCTCTATAGTTAATGAACACAGCTGGACACCTGTCAATGCACTTTTCTGGAATGACCGGTTTTCATTTTCCTAAACTTAAACGCCACTCAAAATTTCCTTCAAATTCATGAATCTCCTTTCTTGATGCTTTTGCTTTTTTTGAATCCACTCCAACATACATACGCATACAAAACATGGTCAAGAAAGTAGTTGACTCTCGTGTGCACACACTTATCAAGAACTGTGTTCAAACCAAGCACAGATCCTTCTTTGTCGTTGTGGGTGACAAGGGAAAAGATCAGGTAAAATGCAATTGCCCAAGACATGTCAAAAAAGCTAATGTCACATGAAATTCTATAGATTGTCAACCTTCACTGGCTGTTGTCTCAAGCTCAAGTTACTTCTCGTCCATCTGTTTTATGGTGTTATAAGAAAGAACTTGGATTCACTAGGTAAGCTGAATGGACATTGATAATGAGTGTGAAGGGGCATGTCTGACACTTTTTATTCACAAAAGTCATCGCAAGAAGCGTGAAAACAAGATCAAGAACGATATCAAGCGTGGCATCCGAGATGTCAACAAGGAAGATCCTTTCGAACTCTTCATCACTGTCACCAACATCCGTTATGCCTACTACAAGGAAACACAAAATATCCTTGGTAATACCTATGGCATGTGTGTTCTCCAAGATTTCGAGGCCATCACACCCAACACTTTAGCTCGTACCATTGAAACTGTCGAAGGTGGAGGTATGGTTGTTCTCTTATTGAAGAGCATGAACTCTCTCAAGCAACTCTATACCATGACCATGGTAAGTCCATGTCTGAATTTTTGTAGCATATCTGTGTATTGATTCAATGATGACAGGACGTTCACTCAAGATATAGAACTGAAGCTCATAGCGACATCATTGCTAGATTCAACGAGCGTTTCATTTTATCACTTGGATCTTGCGAAACCTGTCTTGTCGTCGATGATGAATTGAACGTGCTACCTATCAGTGCTGGCAAAAACGTCAAGCCTTTAGCCATCAAGCAATCTGACGAGAAATCAGCGGAAGAGATTGAGCTTGCCGAGTTGAAGGAATCACTGGCCGATACCGAACCTGTTGGCTCTCTTGTCAAGTGCACACGCACCATTGATCAAGCCAAGGCTGTATTGACCTTTATTGAAGCCATTTCCGAGAAATCATTGCGTAGTACTGTCACTCTCACAGCCTCTCGTGGTCGTGGTAAGTCTGCAGCATTGGGTATCGCCATGGCTTCTGCCGTTGCCTATGGCTACTCCAACATCTTTGTGACCTCACCTAGTCCCGAGAATTTAAAGACCTTGTTTGAGTTTGTGTTCAAGACATTTGATGCGCTTGGTTACGAGGAACATTTGGATTACGATATTGTTCAGTCTACCAACCCTGAATTCAACAAGGCAATTGTGCGTGTCAACATCTTTAAGCAGCATCGCCAAACCATTCAGTACATCCAACCTCAAGATGCTCATGTGTTGGGCCAAGCTGAATTGTTGGTCATTGATGAAGCTGCTGCTATTCCTTTACCTCTGGTCCGTAAATTGTTGGGTCCTTACTTGGTCTTTATGGCTTCCACAATCAACGGTTATGAAGGCACCGGTCGCTCCCTGTCTCTCAAATTGATTCAGCAGTTGCGTGAACAATCGCGTGGATTTGTCGGTAAGAAGGAGGACGATGCTGAGGGCATTGTGGTGGGTCGTGATCTTCAAGCCAAAAAGGTGGAGGGCGCTGATACTTCCCTGGGTGGTCGCACATTGAAGGAGGTCAAACTGGAGGAGCCCATTCGTTATGCCCCCAACGATCCTGTTGAAAAGTGGCTGAACAAGGTGCTTTGCTTGGATGCCACTGTTGTTTCCAAGAACATTCAAGGCTGCCCCCATCCCTCTGAATGTGAGCTCTACTATGTCAACCGTGATACGCTCTTTTCTTACCATCCTGTGTCTGAGACCTTTTTGCAACGTATGATGTCTCTCTATGTTGCTAGTCATTACAAGAACTCGCCCAACGATTTGCAATTAATGAGTGATGCCCCCGCTCACCATTTGTTTGTCTTGCTCCCCCCTGTCGGTGCTAATACCACCAGTTTGCCTGATCCTTTGGTCGTGGTGCAGGTATGCCTTGAAGGTGAGATTTCCCGTCAAAGTGTCATCAACTCGCTCTCTCGTGGTCAACGTCCTTCTGGTGATATGATTCCCTGGCTCATTTCTCAGCAATACCAAGACGATGATTTCGCCAGTCTTTCGGGTGCTCGTGTTGTCCGTATTGCCACACATCCTGATTACGCCAAGATGGGCTACGGTTCCAGAGCACTTGAGCTCTTGAACGATTTCTACCAAGGCAAGGCCAATGATTTGAACGAAAGCAATAGCCCTGATGATGATTCTCTTCCTCGCGTTGAAGACTATGAATTTGAGAATGTGGACATCAAGACAGATCAAGTCAAGGTGCGCGATCCTCGCAAGATGCCTCCTTTGCTCACCAAGCTGAGTGAGAAGCGCGCCCAACGTCTTGATTATCTCGGTGTCTCTTACGGTCTCACTCCTTCTCTTCACAAGTTTTGGAAGCGTGCTGGTTTCGTGCCTCTTTACATGCGTCAAACAGCCAACGATCTTACTGGCGAACACACCTGTGTCATGATCAAGGCCCTGACCGACACGGAAGATTCGCGTGTAGCCAACTCTGCATGGCTCGATGCCTTTGCTCGTGATTTCTCCAAGCGTTTCCTCAACCTCCTGTCCTACAACTTTCGTGAATTCACAGCTGTCAATGCGCTCAGCATCATTGATGCCGCCAAGCAAGGCCAAGACAGCGAAGCAGAAGGCGGCCGTGATCTCAACAAGAACTCGCTCGGCCTCTTTTTTACGCCTTACGATTTGAAGCGTCTGGACTCTTACTCCAACAACATGCTGGATTATCATGTCATTATTGATATGATCCCTACTATTGCTGAACTCTATTTTAGAGGAGAAATGCCTGCTGACATCAAGCTCTCGGGTGTGCAAAGTGCCATCTTGCTCGGTATTGGCCTGCAACGCAAATCCATTGATCAGCTTCAAAGTGAATTGTCTTTGGCCAGCAACCAAGTGCTTGCCTTGTTTGTCAAGATTATTAGAAAAATGTCACAATACTTTGCCAAGGTGGAAGCCAAGGCTTACGAAGAGACGGTGCCTGCCCTCAAGGCAAATAAAAAGACAACTGAAGGCGGCAGCAACAAGCGTGATGCTGCTGATGATGAAGCATGGAAACCCTTGAAAGAAGAACTCGAGGCTGATTTAGAGAAAGCCGGAGACGAAGTGATGGATGAACTCAAGTCCAAACAGAGAGAATTGATCGACTCGCTTGATTTAACAAAGTACGCCATTGGTGGCAAAGACGAAGACTGGGCCACTGCTGAAGACCGTGTCAAGGCCATTGCTTCTGGAAAGAAGGCTGCTTTAAGCTCTGTTGTCAGTGTCAAGAATGAAAACTCTAGCAAAAAGAGAAAGGCTGAGAGCGCAAAGCAAATGTCTGAAAAGGAGAGAAACCGCAATACTGGCAAGGTCAAGCTGTCCAAGAAGGCAAAACGCTCATAGATTCGCACCTCATTCAAATTATACTATTTTCTGTTCATTTCTCTTTTTCTCTGTAATAAAGCTTCATATTGTATTTTCCTTGTAGTAGTCTAAATAATGGGGAGGGGGCACAGACCCTTTCCCCTCATCATGTGCTGCTTTGGGTTGTTTGCATATTAAATTCCCATCAAAGCACCTGAGAGTTTGTTTCTTTCTTGTTTATTCATGTTTACTGTATCTTTCTCTGACAGTCAAAGGCAGACGCTGACAGCCATTGTGGATACCTTTGTCGCATCACTGGATGTGGACGAAGAAGCCAAACTGATTGAAAACACCCTTCGTGTGCCTGGATCATCCGCCTGCTTTGATCGAGAACAGCTCGTTCGATTTGCAAAGACATCTGGTTCCAGTATCAACGTAGTGGACAAGATTGAAAGGAAACTGCCCTTGATCTTGACACCACAACAGCTCCGTGATTTGCTGCTTGTTATCAATCTATTGGACTATCGGCCTGCATCCATCTTGATGACAGGGCATTGGAAATCCTTCAAAGACATTCCGAGATCAGAGAGAGAGCTGGTAGTGACAAAGTGGAGAAAGTCCTCGTTTGCTGTCTTTCGACAGATTTACAATTCATTGATGGGGCTCAGTCTAACAGAAGCCTATTTCAGTCATGACACTGAATTGTATCAAGGCTTGCATTACAATGGTATTCAAGGCGGATACCAGCACTTTAAACAGCAATCAGATTACCAGCCCATTCAGCATGAGCGACTCAAGATGATTGCAGACGAGGAGGTGGCAGCGCTGAGCGCAGTGACATTTGATGTGATTATTGTAGGGAGTGGTGCTGGAGCTAGCATCGTAGCCGCACAGCTTGCTGAGGCAGGCTTCTCAGTGTTGGTTCTGGAGAAGGGCAAATACTACCACCAAGACGACATGACGCCTGATGATGATCAGCACGCATTTTCGACCATGTATGAGGATGGCGGTATTGCTCCCAATGCAACGGGGACAGTGAATGTACTTTCTGGATCTACTTTTGGAGGTGGAACAGCCATCAACTATCTTGCCTGTTTGGAAGTAAGTTTCGCATGAATAATGCGAATTCAACCCAAAGTAAACATTTTGTGTAGCCATCAGATGATGTGAGGAAACAGTGGGCAGAGAAATCAGGGCTTTCATATTTCAATTCACCTCAGGTACAATACGTCGAGTTGTTTGATAAATACAGTTCTAGTGGCTAATGCCTCTTTTCCTAGTTTCAAGAGGATTTAAGCAGGGCGGCTGACCGTATTGGAGTCAGCACAGACAATATAGTGCACAGTGGCCCGAATCAAAAGCTCATTGAAGGCTGCAAGTACGTCTAGACGCATACATTTTTGATTCAGACTGACATGTTGCTAACAAGATGAATTAGGAAACTTGGCCACACAGTAAAAACTGTGCCTCAAAACACATCTGGAAGATCCCATCACTGTGGAAAGTGCTATACAGGATGCGCGTCAGGGATCAAGAATAGCACAACAAACACTTGGCTCAAAGATGCCGCCAGTCATGGCGCTCAGTTCCTGGATTGTACGCGTGTGAACGGCATCTTGATCAGGAAAGGAAAGGCAGTTGGTGTTTCATGCAACGTGCACCACTCGCAGCAAATTCACAAGCTGTTTGCAAAGCGTGTTGTGGTAGCTGGAGGTGCGCTTCACACGCCAAGTTTACTGAAACGAAGTGGTCTGTCAAACCCCAACATTGGCCAGCATCTTCGCCTTCACTTGGCCTCTATTTGTGTGGGTATCTACGACCAGGCTACTCATCCGTCGCAAGGTGCCTTGTTGACCGCGGTGTGTGATGCTTTTGAGAATTGGGAGGGAACCCATCATGGCTTCAAGATCGAATGCTTTACACAGGGCCTGGGCATGTTTTCCGGCATGGTACCATGGCTGGGTGCTGCTAAACACAAGGAAACCATGCTCAGATACAGGAATGCTGTCATAACCTTTGCCATGATGCGAGACAAGGATTCCAAGTGTAGCGTGCAATATGACCCTTACGGCAAGGTGGATGTGAGCTGTGATCTTTCAAAGCACGATGAAGCCAATTTGGTCCAAGGTATTGTTGAGATGGCCAGAATCCATGTTGCTGCTGGTGCTCGTCAAATTCACGTTTCACAGCATCCCATTGATTCGTTTGAATTCGATGCTAATGAGGAGTCCTGTGTCGATCATCCACGGTTTTTGGCATGGATTCAGTCTGTTCAAAGTCAAGCAGCCCCAGTTCCGTCTTCAGGTCATCAAATGGCATCATGGTAAGCTGGCATTATTTCATGGCTATTGATGCATACTTACCCAAGCTACGACATAGCCGTATGGGAGCCTCACCCAAGACGTCTGCTACAAAGTCCACGGGGGAGACGTGGGATGTCGGCAACCTGTATGTAGCTGATTCCTCGCTATTCCCTACTGCACTGGGAGTGAACCCTATGCTGACCATTCAAGCCATTGCGCTGCACGTATCTCGCCAGATTGTCGACTCTCTTTGCAGCAACACAAAGATGGCAGCCAAAATCTAATAAAACCACATGAGAACTTATACGGGTACAGAGGCAGTAATTTCTCACATCAATGTTCATTACAAAATGTTAAATTGGCTCGAATTACTCGAAAGCGATACACTCGAAAAATGGGGTTTGCTTTGTTTAGACTTGTGCAACACGCTTTGTGAGAAGAAGCAGAATATATATCTTTCATGCATCCCACACTATCCTTTTTTTTCGCTTTTTTTCGGTTGTTGCTCTCTAGCATAATATTATGATACAAGCAAAGTATCCACCCATGGTTCTGAGCTCTTCTCAGGCCAGCATGCTTGGAGCTATATTCGACACCGTGCTTGCTCAGCTCACACCAGAGGAAGAGCAGGCAATCCAACAAAAGATACAAGGTAAAGAAGACATCCATCAAGTGTCCATAAACCAGGTGGCCGCCATATCCCGGCTATCAGCCACCTCGCTACAGATCCCGTCTGTGGTAGTCGATTTCTTTTCTAGCAATGTAGCGCCTGACAAGAGGACAGATTTACTGCGCGTGCTGGATGTTTTGGCTACTCGTCCAGGCTCCTTTCTGTTAACGGGCCATTGGAAACCACTGCCTGAGCTCAGCAGACAGCAGCGTGAAGGCGTTATGCTAAAGTGGAAGAATTCATCGCTATTATCGTTGCGCAACTTGTTCAAGGCTCTGTCGAATCTATGCTTGTTCAATGCCTACAGTCGCACCCATTCACCTCTGATCGAGAGTATCGGGCATGATGCTGCGAATGGGGATGCCTTTTTTGAAAACCATCCAGACTACGATCCTGTTGAACATGAGCGTATACCCATGATGCAAACAGAGGAAGCAACTCGCGGCAGTATGGAGTTTGATGTCGTGGTCGTTGGGTCTGGAGCTGGAGGTGGCGTTACTGCACAACGGCTTGCTGAGGCAGGGTTCTCAGTGTTGGTCATTGAGAAGGGAAAATACTATCACCAAAGTGAGATGGCGCACGAAGAAGAGACGTGCTATACAAACATGTATGATGGAGGCACTTCCACGACATCTACCAGTGGCTCGATTCAGTGCTTGTCGGGCGCTACTCTGGGTGGTGGAACTGCACTGAACTATTTGGTGTCCCTGAAGGTAGTGTTAGACAGCACAGTAGATTCATGCAAATCTAATCCTTTGTGACTACAGCCACAGCATTTCGTGCGTGAAGAATGGGCCAAGCAAGGTCTTGCTTACTTTGCCTCATCACAGGTAGGTGTCTGCTCACTCTGCTTACCAAAAAGTCTGATTTTATGAACGCATCATTTGCAGTTTAGCAGAGATCTGGACACAGTGTTTGACAGAATTGGTGCCAGCCAAGAAAACATCCTGGAGACAAAGACCAACGGTAAATTTGAACAAGGGTGCCAGTAAGTAAATTTATAGGACCTCTCGTGGCAACGGCTAAATCAACCTCTTAGCGAGCTGGGCTATCCCATTGAAAAGGTCTTTGTCAATACGGGAGGCAGAGCCCATCACTGCAGCCGTTGTATGATGGGCTGCAAATCCGGCATCAAGAACAGCACAGCCAATACATGGCTATTGGACGCCTTGCACCATGGAGCGCGTTTCCTGGATAGAACGCTTGTTACACGAGTTGTAACCAACGATCGCGGAACCAAGGCAGTTGGCGTAGAGTGTCAGGTTCATGATGCACAACAGCCTGTGTTCATCAAGGCCAAAAAGGTGATTGTTGCTTGCGGTGCTCTACGTACACCTGGGCTACTGAAGGCCAGCGGTTTGTCCAACAGCAACATTGGCAAGCATCTGCGACTGCAACCCATCATGTTTGGCTTTGGATTCTTTGATGAGACCATGCGTCAAATGGACGGTCCTCTTATTTCTCGCGTATGCAACGCCTCCGATGACTGTCATGGGGATTACTACGGTGCAAAGATTGAAGAGGGGCTGATGCTACCGGGAGGCCTCGCAAGTAAGATACCATGGTATGGTGCAGCCAAGCACAAGGAGCTCATGCTGAGACACAAATCGGTGGCCTCGTTTGTCAATGTGGTGCGAGACAAGGACTCGGTGGGTGTGGTGATGTTTGATCCATCCAGCCTCAATCCTGTCTATGAGTATGCACTCTCCAAGCACGATGCTAAATCACTGACCATCTGCATCCAACGTAACATGAGAATTTTAGCGGCTGCTGGAGCCCGTGAATTATACACCAGTCAGGCCAATGTGGAGGGATTTGCATTCAATGACGATGAAGAGAGTAGTGCAGACAACCCGAGATTTAATCAATGGTTGGACAAAGTGAGTAAAGCTGGCATTAGCGCTGTATCTACACCACTCGTATCCGTCCATCAACTGGGATCATGGTAAGTCCCAAAAAGCACAAGACATAAAATGACGCTTATTTACGCATTCTACATGATTTAGTCGTATGGGTACATTGCCTAAATCATCGGTTGTTCAACCCACAGGTGAAACCTGGGAATGCAAGAACATTTACATTGCAGATGGCTCTGTCTTCCCTACAGCTGTTGGCGTCAATCCAATGGTGACCATCGAAGCGATTGCATTGCATGTATCTCGCCATGTCATTTCAGCATTGGCATCATCGTCTCGCCTATAAGTCAAGCATGGCTATGCGAAAATAAATATAAACCTTCTTTTACTTTATTTGCTTTGATTGCAGGTTTGTAAACTAAATGAATCCATTTAAGGAGACTCATAGCAGCGTTTGCATGTGATAATTTAGCATGGTGTAACATTTAAAAAAGTGGAGAAATATATATATCACACAACGTGTGTGTAGCTTTGGATGTTGAAGAGCAAAGGAAAAGCTTGTGAAAAGTATCCTGCTGCAATATGTTATAATAGCAAACAATTGAGAAACGTTGTCAAAAGTGCATCTCTCTGCCCAAGTAGTGATAAAACTGATCTGAAACTGTTGCTGTCGTGTTAGGGTATGTCTGCTGTTATTGTAATGATTGTTGTTGTTGCTGTTGTATACCCTCAAATTGCAAGTATAAATCACTTGGATTTTCTTTGACCCTCTTTTCTTTCTTTCTCTTCTTCATCACTCTTTTTATTTATTTATTTATATCTTGTCTCTGTCTAATCAAAACATGGATTTTAATCTACCATTCAATGATGAATCTTGGCTATACAACGACAACAGCTCAAACCACTATAATAACGAACCATTGCAAGAGCCTGTCCCTTTTGAAGGTTCGCGAAATGCCCGTTAAAATCTTTCATCTTCATATGAAAA
>DF836292.1:119385-132408 GCA_000950595.1 Mucor ambiguus | reverse complement strand
AGATAAGAGGACGCCAGACACCAAGACCCAAGCGGTTGGATTCTTCAAAGAGAGTGTAAAAGTAAGGGAGCATCTCATAACGAGTGTTGATAGCAATACGACTGGCTTCAGCAGTGCTTTCCCAGAGATAAGGCTCTTGGTCCTTAGCAGCGTTGTTATTATGGTTACGAGCAAAGGGGTAGAAAGCACCAAGCTCCATCCAACGAGTACATAACTCTTCAGTAGTATCAGAGTTGAAACCGCAGACATCAGCACCAGAATAAGAGACACCAAACATTTGGAAGTTGAGAATGTTGGCAACGGAGGACTTGAGGTAAGACCACATTGAGTGGTTGTCACCAGTCCAGTGACCAACGCTCTTACCACTACCAGGGAAACTAGATCTAGTCAAGACGAAAGGTCTAACCTTGTTCTTGTGCTTGATGAGAGCCTGACGGGTGACATGACTTTCGGCATGACCATAGAGATTGTGGATATCGTAATGAGGAATATTGCCATGGTGGAGAGCAGTAGTAGATACTGTGAATTGAGACAGGTCACCAGCTCCGTTGTTAATTGCATACTTGGGATGCAACAAGTTACGCTTCTCTCCAGGAGGGTTGCCCATGGCCTTTAGCTCTTTCTCCCAGCGAGTTTGGTTAGCAGCTTGTTCTTCTTCAGTGTAAGTCCAACGGTAAGGCTGATTACCGGCATCGACCTTGCCAGAACCACAAGAACCAAGACAGAAACTAGCGGGCTCATTCATATCGATCCAAAGACCATCCACACCGAGCAAGTCAACAAAGTCAATGATTTCCTTGTTCCAGTACTCAGTAGCATTGGGATGCCACCAATCAGGGAAGGTAGTGAAACCAGGCCAGACTGAGCCGATGAAGTCGGAACCATCAGCATTCTTGATCCAGACATCCATATCGGTACCTCTGACGTAGGGTTCATAAGTGGTATTGGCACTGATAGCGGGATCCACCATGACAACGTAGTTTTGACCATCCTTGTGGAGTTGTTCACCCAAACCAATCATTCTATCTTGAGGGAAGTTGACCTTGTCAAATGTAAAATCCTTGGTCTCTTCCATGTAATCGATATCGACCCAAACAGTTTGGAGGGGAATGTTGGCCTCCTTGTACTTTCTCTTGACAGTCTCCACCTTGTCAATGTTGGGATAACCGTAACGGCAGTGGTGCCAACCAAGCATCCAGTGGGAGGGCATCATGGGCTTACCAATCAAGTCGGTGTAAGCGATACTGAGATCGTTGGGTTTGCCGGACTTGGGAGCAAAGAAGTAGAAATCGAGAATACCACCAATGACCTTGTAAGTGATGCGACCTTCAGTGGTGATAACATCCATGCCGTGTGCATTCATCAAGAGAGCACCATGAGCCTTTCCGTCACGAACCTCTTGGTAATAAGGATGAGCGCCATAGATGTTACGGTAGAAGCTATTGATTCAAATTTGTTAGTAATGTGGTCATAAGTCAATGTAAAGAGATCAAACTTACTCATCTGGGTTATCGCGAGCCCAAAGAGTGGTAACATTCTATAGGTATATGACAGTATTAGTTGGGGATTGTAAACCAACCAGCATATATCATCTTACGTGAGTACGTCTGAAGGGGGCAGTAACTTCACCGATACCGTAAATATTGGCATCCTTGGGGACCTTGGTAGACAATTCCAAGTATTGATCTTCAAAGACCAATGGCAAGTTTGAAGTATCAAAGATGGTAGTCTTGTCATGCTTGCGAACGACCTTGAAGCTGAAGGGCTTGGCAGTATATTGGAAGTCCAAGTTACTATGTTTGGGAGATACATAGTGCTTGATTTGAGGACGCTCGAAACCCAAAGGAGAATCAGGGACTAGGTACTGCTTCTTGGCTTTATCGGAGATCTGCGTAATAGGGTCAGTTGATCAGGTTTATATTATAACGTAAGTCCGTTGAAAGTATACCTTGACGTGGAGTCTTTCTTCTGTCTCGTATTCAACATCGACAGTGATGTCCTTGATAGTTTTACCAAAGGTGTCAATACCTGTCTTCTTATTACCACGAGAGTTGAGGGTAAGAGGGATATGAAGACCAGCTTCCGTCTTGCGAACTTGTCCATCAATCTTGTAACCAGGAGCAGAGGAGCTTACAGCTGTACACAATGTTAGTAAGCAGCTTTCTATGTGTCATCAAAAATATGTGGCTTACCATATGTAGCGTCGGTTTGACAGAGTACATTGCCAGTAATAAGGGCAATAGCAACAAAGATGAATGAAACTTTTGCCATTGGGAACTGTTAATTTGTTTATGTGTGAAAAGAAAGGGAATTGAAGTAAATCAGGAGGTATTTATACTCATTTCTTTTGTATAACTAAAACTTTCAAGTCTTTAACTATATTGATACATGAAGCGAACACCAACCAACTTACAGTGATGATGTATTGGCTGCGTACATCATGGGTGGGCAAGTTAAATTTCTAAATGGTGAGAGTGAGAGATGAATGGTTTGTATGGGGAACTTAGTATTTCCCGGTCTGACAAAGGGCCCATAATTGTACATTAAGGTTCTACAGTCAATTTCTGAAGGATTTCAACCTTATATTCAGTTCTTCCCGTCATGTAGCACTGTGTACGGTATATAGCACTTTCCCCGGAATTTGGCATTTAATTGCAAATTCCCACTGGATCTGGGAGAGAAGAACCGAAGAAAAAGGGAGGGGGAAAAGGTTTGAGTCATGATGCTATCTTGTAATACAATTTGTTTGGCTCTAGAATAATTGGAATCATTCGACTCTTTCCTCTCTCCCTGTGCTGGTATATTATGGTATGGGCCTTGTTCCGCAAGGCAATGGAATAGTGCAGATCACCCAACAAAGATTTCAATGCAAGATTCATGCAAACAAATCTCACAACGCGCGTGTTGCTCATGAATACGAAAGGCAATATCCAAGATCAACGCAACGTAATAGTGTAACTGTATAACCACGTTTTGGCTTATTTACTTATTTCTTTTTTGACGAATTTTTGTAACTGTCTGAAGTGAAAATGTAACCCTTCTTTTTCTTTATAATCACAATGGGGAGGAGCGTCCCGCGGACGAATGCTATAATGGTGAACTTGATTAAATGATGTAGAAACAACATCAGATAATAATTCATCCTCTTCCATAGAGACACCCTATGCATCAAATGGCAATAGACGGTAGATACGACTGAGATTGTTCTCTTTTCGCATGCCATTACGATGAACTAAAGCAGTATATTACATTATGTATATTTATTATTTATAAAAATGCTGTGGCACAAACATTCGTTGGATATGCTGATTTGTTTAATCTAGAACCAATGGTATTGTGTATACATTTCAGCGTAATGGTAAAAATAACACACACTCTCTGGGAAGAATTAATAAATTAGAGCTATCTGTCTGAATCAAGTATACAAAATGCACTTCTCGTTCTTCTAGAGATTTTGTTTGTGTACGTGTGATTTCTATACTTTCGTTCAATACAGACGAATACTAACGCAGTACTGTTATGAAGCTCCTTCCTTTGATAAACTCGTCTATTTTGAACTAGCTACCTCAGTGATTTCATAATAGGAGAAAGCATATAATGTATTTTTATAGCCAAGCTATCTTTATTTTTCATTCATTAAATGTTAAAATATGTCTATCTTATGAGGTTTATTAGCAAATAACGATCTAGATAGTCACCCTGCCATTGAAGCATCCAATGTTGATATGTACCTGATTTGTTGAGCTGTCAATCGTTCGCGTTTCAATTTTCAGTCACTATAGTATGAAATAGACCACCAATGGCCTGGAGGCGACAGATAGATGAGTGAAAATGTTGGCAGTAGAATTGCTTTGCTCTACTGGCTTGCTTGTTGAGACACTATTTGATCTCTGTATAATTGATAATCGTCTTTTTTGGTGAACAATGGCCTCGTTGTGGGTAACAGCTAAATCCTTCTGTTCATTGACAGAAATGATGATGCCACTTCCTGTGTCCTCAGTTCCATCAAGGTAATCATCCTCACTGTCGCTGGACGGCTGCAACATATCCTCTAGTAAATTGCAGTTGTGCACTGCTGATTTTTGGTTTGGTTCTGTTGAAGTAATGCTATCTTTGAATGCATGATCCATATGGGACAATTGCACTGTCAGATTGTCTTCTGATTTTCTCTTTTTTGCTGCTCTCTTCCTGCATTTGTCGTTGTCGGCCTGTTTCTTTTTACTGTTTGCTTCCATCTCTGTCAGTGCTGACATGGAAATGGGTCCATCTGAAGCCGATAGTTACGAATGAGATAATCCAAGAGCAATGTGATCCGTTCCAATAATTGATTTTCGATGATTTCGTCTATTTTTGCTGCGGTTGCTTTTTGGGTAACGAAGATTGTGGTTTCTCTACTGGCATTTTAGGAGCTACAGGCTTTGGCTTTAATATGTAGTTGGAAAGCTTGGCCTTGTGTCTGCCTTGCTTCTCTTTCAAGCAGGCATCAATGTAAGATAGTATTCTCATTAATTGACCTCTGTCCAAGCGAGGTAGATCAATCTCCACCTCCTTTTCTTCTTCTTGCTGTTGCTTTGAGATAACGGCCAAAATACCAGGTAACTTTTCAGCATCTAGTTGATTAAATGAGAGGGTTCAATAGTAGTAACCATGATCTGGGTCTATTTATAATTCTTTGGAATGTTGATTTTGGTTCTAAAACTACAAACTGATTGCAGTACACACCAAATGTTAATTCATCATAATACAGTGATGGATCCCCTCCCCCTCTTCCTCCTTTGAGATCCAATTCGTCTTGACCGAACAAATCTTGTAACTGGAGTATGGCTGCTTGGTTATCATTCAAAAATGCAGCGGGATTGAATGTCGTTTATATCGCTGTGGCTTTACTACTGTCTAGCAGAGACCAATTTTCATGTGTCTAGGACTGAGCAGAGTCTCTTTTTTTTTTGTGAAAAAGAACAATGATTAAAATGGTGCTCTGACAGATCTCAAGGTGCTATTTTTATTTAGTCAAAAGACACCACCTTAAAATATCTGTATAGCAAACTAGGATGAAACGATGAAAGAGCAATGGCTATGTCATAGTAGCTTTGTGCTATTTTTCCCAAGTGTTTGTTTTTACATGATGAGTGGTTCATCACTATTTGAAAGGCGGTTTAAATGGAGATATGCATCAGTGCCATACCTAAATTAAGCAAATGTGCGGTTTAGATCATCTCTGACATATGTTTGTAGCACCTTGCACTATTTACCCTTCCATTGATATCAGCTTCAAATCACCACCGAAGTATCTTGCATACTACACATTTAGTTAGTTTTGACCAGCTCATACAAAACTCGATACTGGTACTTACCAATCTTGAAATGGGCAATCCATATCCAAAGCCTGCCATAGGTGCTTTGAACTCTGACTTGTTGAATTCAGGTTCCAATTCTTGAGCTTGTGCTGTAGTATACTAGTTTACGGCTGTTTAGTTGCATGCATCTTTCATTCATTTTATGATCATCTTGTGTACCATGTATGTCCAAACGACTGGAATACCAGAACGAGGCAATCCACCGCCTTCATCTGAGATCTTTATAGTGATATCCTACCATTACAAGTTGAATATATAATGCAAAAGTTGCACGCATGAACCTGCTATACCTCTTTTCCATGTGCAATAACCAGCTTGATAGGTGGATATTCATCTTCGTAATCAGGACCAAACCTCTCAACCACAGCACGTAGCGAGTTCTTGAGCAACTCAAACACCATATGATTCAAATGCGATGGCACATACATGAATTCAATATCCCCGGGACAAAACATCTTCACTTCCGGAGCTCTAAAGAGTCCATAATGATCCTCACAAATGAATCGGGCATTGGCAATGGCATCTTGAGCAATATCTTTAATGTTTGTCCTGGTACAAATGACACCTACATAGTTTCGCATAAATGGGCCACGGTACAGTGCTGAATGCTGGCCTATCAACATTCGAATGCCAATTCTGGACATGTAGAAACGATCCAAAAATTGCTGGACGTCTGCATCAATCATGCTCGTCTTTCGATGCTGCTTGTACTCTATAATACCCTGTGCCATGGTCGTCACTACTGGATCGTGTCTTCGTTTGACATTTTCGATAGCTTTCACGAATGAGTCTGTGTATGACAGTATCGGAGGTGTGCATTTGATGTTTTCAAAATTGTTATAGTATCGATGTCCAATGGTTGGGTAGTATTTTCCGGTTGGTTTAGATTGTGGGATAGCGAGGTTAGGTGTGCTTTGAGGTAATGATTGGGAATTTTTGGCTGCATCTCGAAAGGTGGCCTTCAATTCTGAGGTAATCTCTGGTGGTGGCAATTCTATTAATTCCTAGACAGTATGGAATCATTCAACATACAGTGTCGAAAAACAGACATTTGAATGTTACCTGAAATGATTGAGCATACCAGTTTTTGACTTTGATGATGGACGGCATATCGCCTAGACTTCGAGGTAGTTCATCCAGTTCTTTCACACGATGGGCCAAACGAATAGGTAATTCCTCTATACCGGTTTGGTTTTGAGTCAAAAGAGGTGTGCGCATCGGATATTCTCACTTCTTACCATGTAAAAACTGACTTGCTTTGAAGAATGTAGCTGGAGAAGGTTTTTGGCCTTTTGCGTGTGTTTACATGTACATGAATATTGGGTTTTTACAACATGTGATTTTCTGTACCCTTACCAAACATAACCATTTGTCTCAAAGAGACTCCAGTTTGGGGAAACTTTGCAAAATGTTTGATCTTTTCGTATAGTTGAGGGTTTAGCTTAAACATGGAAGTTTTAAATGTGCAATGAAAAAAGCGTGAAAAGGAATAAACTTGCGTTTGAAAGTTCATGTGAAATAAAATTCGAGTCTTTCTTATCCAGCCAATCAAGATCCATGAGTGCATTTAAAACCTGGGGAAAAGTGCGTGAATGTGGCATAAATTGTAAATAAAGGAGACCCTGGGGCACGCACCTGGGCATGTACTTCATTTGATGGGATGTCAGAGCTCTGTTATTTTGAATAACTGAAAGCAGGAGACTCTTCAAATGTTGGCATCTCCAAATGATCTCGTATTGGCACCATAATAAAATGTTTATAAAAGCCAAGCTAGGTTGCATGAACCATCCATCAAATGTATGTTGCTTCTCGTATAACTAGTAAATGACATCCATTGTATTAAAGCATGGAATTATACGGTGCTGCGTCAAAATGCTTGTATGAAGAGATGTTCAACAGTGGGCATATTGTTGTCAATTAATGCTTAGGTAATGCTCAATACCCGCAAGTCATCTTCTGATAGGTTAACTTGTCGTAGTATACACGGGCAAATTCTTGAAAGACACCCAAGACGTTTCTATAAAGATTGAATACATTCTATATCAGAGCTGACTATATTATAAGATAATAACTAGGTAGTGTTTGCTGAATATGTACACAATTACTGGTGCCTGAATGTATGGAATATCAAGGCTACATATTTTGATTTGCATTATTGGAAAATGGTCTTGATTGCTCCAGTAATGTATGATCGTCCTGATTTTCTCTTAGAGGCCCAATTACTGAATTCATACAGAATAAGACGATTCTCAGTTTTGCAAACAGATAATGATCTCTGTATTACAGGAGAAGCATCCTATTAAGCTATTTTGAGTAGAATGGTCATTTTGCATTTCACGTTAGTGTTCGCAATTAAGAGCACTTAACAACATTTCGTTCTATCAGACATCTTTAAAATGATGCAGCTTTTAATTTGAAACCACTTGGTGGAAGTTAATTAGTTTATGGTCCCCTAATAATTGCTCTTTACTCAAATCAAATAAAACTAGAAAACGTTGCAAATTACTTGAACTTGGTGATAAGAAAAGAAAAGAGTCATCAGTCAGAAAAATAAATGCTCCAAAGCAACTCTTTTCCTAATAATATCAATTCCCCTAAAGGTATGTTATAGCGCGAAACAATTATGCATTGAATCCAATTAACCAACAAACGCCAGTGAGGGAAGCCAGTGCTGTGGAATCAAAGGGTGCCAGACGATTAGCCCCCCAGAGGGAGCGTCTTGAATATCGTTTCCCTGCGCATTATTGTGTCAACAAGTACAGTCATAAAATGCAATGAAAGACTTAAGCTGAATAGTTGGCTGAGAGAGAAGAAATCTTTCAAACAATCGTAAGTTCCAAAAAAAAACTCTGAGCGAGTTTCCAGCTGATGGCAATTATGATATCTGGGACATGGTAGCGTTTGATACTGACCAAGACAAAAAGTTACAGAAAATGATGTTAATGGCGATACTGGCCAGACCTATCCGAGATCTAGAACAAGAGATTTAGAATTAAGAATATGGATATACTCAATATAAAGGGGTAGATTATGATGCTTTAGAACAAGAGGAAGACAGCATCCATGATAATGAAGATAACCACGACGATTTCCAAGATGAAGACTGGGGATATCATACAGCTGAAGAAAAAAAAAATCAAGACGATCACTCTGTTAATGAGATATAACTGGGAACATTAAATCATGAGGCTAGTACGTAAAACCAATGCAAGCGACTTCAGTGCCCGTCTTCTTGAGATTTTTGATTTTTACGGGAATGAGCTTGAGCATAAAGATACTATAATCAATAGACCAGCCTTGTCTGATAGAAGAACGATTAAATAAAAGTTTTAAAAAAGGCAACCAAGCCAAGCTACAGTATTTCTCAATTATTTGCAATCCTTCTGCTAATATTAGCTTCGCAAACATTGTTGGTTGCTTTCGACTTGAAAGTTTTTATTACTTGTTTTGCGTAGAATATTATT
Source organism: Mucor ambiguus (assembly GCA_000950595.1). Lineage (NCBI taxonomy): Eukaryota > Fungi > Mucoromycota > Mucoromycetes > Mucorales > Mucoraceae > Mucor > Mucor ambiguus. The sequence continues at coordinate 123,587 of DF836292.1, read as the reverse complement.
GTAGCATGACAATACTCCAGCGACGGGTAAAGTTTTTTGTATTACTACCAGTTGAGAAAATGGCTTGTGGTACTATTAAAAGGAGGTAAACTATAGACTGGCATGAATGAGATCCTCGTCAATGTCGTTTACTGTTAGGATAAGCATAGCATCATATTTGCAAGCCAAAATTAATTTAAACGCCGTTTTTCTGTGTTTGATTGGCCAGATTTTGATCTTCTGCGACTTGTTTCAACTATTCCTAATGATACGACTATATACATTGTGCTGATCGTCCCATGGCTCCTAATAGTTTTTTTAGGTACTTTTCAAGACGCATATAACGGTGTTAGTAAAAGCAAGTGTTTTGAAGAGGCCTATCAAGTAATTCATGAAAATACAAAACGAGTTTTATGGCAAAAATGCCGAGATTTTGTATACAAAGGTTTCACAAAAGTAGTTTCAGGGGTTGCCTTGGATTGAGGGAATTATTTTGATTCATTATATGCCATGGTAAAAGTCTTCATTTTCGAGTTCAAAAACGCGATTGTTTGATTTTCAATGAAATCCATGAGGTGCCCCTCAAGCTTTTTGGTGAGTTCTAGTCGATCTCGAAAAAAGTTGGGCAAAGGTGTCAAAAAGTAAATACTACTTGAGCGAAACCATTTGGTGCTAATCTGGTGGTCCAGAACGGCTTTTAACTCAAGAAATTATTGTTGTTATGCATCCAAGCTATGCTGTGATTTGCATATATTTGAGGAATAAAAGGAATACCAGTATGTTGTACGTCCATATATGGATTGCTCCCATCGATACAGACGTAAAACACAATTAAGAGCCAGATCCTCACTCAGAGGTTGTATTAAGTAACTTTGCAATACAATATAGTCGATAGCTGATTTGTGATACTTTGTTGTTCTGACAGCTAAGCAGCACAAGCAATGTCTTCGTATTGATGTTTTGTTTGAATAATACGAAGCGTTATGTAGTTCTAACATGCAAGTCCAAGTCGAGGTCAGTATCTGAGAAATACTCACCTATATTTAATAGCGGTTTAACGTCCCACCCGTCAATCATATGTCTAACTATGACCGCATTAAGGCGTCTCAGAACATTTCTCGATACCTATTCTACTATTCATATCACCCACCTTGTCAGCTCGCCGAAATTGAGTTGTACCACTGAAAGTTCGGTTTTACACTTAATTCTGCATACGAAGATTTCCCTCCACACAACTTTATTTCTGTCCGATACAAATTGAAAAGGACCACATTGCATCAGGCTGTTTTTGTAGCTCTTTGTATAGTCTATTAAGAAATTGGGGATAATTATCAGCATTACAGCCCAACGGGTCTTGTAAAACTGCTTGAGCGCTTTTGAATATATTACAAGCATCCCAAAGAAACTCTTTACTAAGCGCGTCAGATTTCCCTAATTTGAAGGTCTATGAGAAAAACGACTCAAGCTATTCACAGTGGGAAAATCTTACCTAAATATACATCCTTGTTTTCGTAGTGATGCACCCTAAACTGCTGGTTCTCTAACAAGGATTGCAATTTGAATGCAATGTAAGGTTCTTGGCCTCTGCTTTCAATGACCTCCTTGACTGTATAAAGTGTTGTCGTTAGAATCTACAATATGAATGATGAACAAACTTTTTCAAGGCACATACAAATCTTTCCCGCATATTTCACAAAATCATTTCCTCTTTCCTATTTTCCCAATGGTGGATTAACATACGATATTATATCAAGTAAAGAGGTACATACAAGCATTCCGCATTCGACTATTTGAAGGTATCCTCCAGGTTTCAATATTCGGTAGGCCTCTTGGATCACCACGGGCCATTCTTCTCCTTTCAAGGCAATGATAAATAGTCTTATATTTACGAAATCAAAAGTATTATCTGAAAATGGTAATCTTTCCAGGGCATTGCCAATTTGAAAGCTAACATTTGGTGGTCGAATGTTGTTTGGGAATATGTCACACATGTCTACACCTATGAATTGACTTGATGGGTACTCTGTTGCAACATCCTAGGATGTCTCTGTCAGTGTATGTGTTTCGATCAGTTTACTGTATACATGTCGATACTACCATCAGCCAGGTACCAGGTCCGCAACCCAAATCTAGAACTACTGTATCGCCCTTTTCCATATCTATATTCTTGAGAATAATGCTCGATATATTTCTATTAACTCAGAATCAGTAGCTGATTCACACGAAAATATGCTGACAGTACCCTCCAAACAACGTTTTCAATGCAAAGTGTTGCTAATGTGATGAGATCAACGTTAATTGAGTTATCTGATTGGATATGACAAAACAGATACTTTACTCCAATTAGTCTGTCCATTTCTTCGTCATCATTGGGAAACCAATATGCTGAATTAGCAACATGATGAAATGTTCTCCCACTCATAAATATGCTGTCTGTGGTCGAGGTTATGCTCGAAGCTGCATGTTTTTCATTGTAGTTTGGGGTTGTTGATGCTGAATTTATACTAGGAAGATCGCTGCCGTTTGTATTGTATGTCTTTTTAGGTGTTTGCAATGAATTCGTAATACGTTTCTTCTTTTTGGATATTGAAGTAGATAATTTAACACCCATAATATCAAAGTGTAATCGGTAAAAAAAGAAGAAATGAAAAACAGAGATCTTTCATTTGAGAGAAAAATCTTTTATATCATAGTCAGGATGTACAACACTAACTGTGTAACAAAACCAATACACTTTGGATACTGGAGTTCCATTGTAATACATCAGGCTTTCAATTTCATTTCTCGACCTTATACCTTAATAGTAAATCTAAAGAAAAAGCTTCAAAATTAACCTTTTTTTTTTTTGAATGCACGAATCATATGCAGTTTATCCATTTCGATTGATTGTCCTTTCTATTCTTTACAGATTTCGCAGTAACTAGATTTATTCCTTTTCGACCTCTCATAAAAGAACAAAATCTGTCTACACAGCATTGAGTGAAAGACTTACATCGGCTTGATGCGATTATATAGCTTGAAGCACTCAAAATAGAAACCCACGTTGCATAGAAGCCTGTTTAGTAAATATTTTTTTCCACATGTTTTACTAAGGCATCGATCGTAGTCGGTTTTTCTAAAGTTTCTGGAAGCCTTGAACTTTTTTATATCATTTAGTAAGTTGGTATTACTACTATTATTTATTCGCTTTGCTTAAATGGCAAAGAGTAGCCCAAAATCCAGGTATTTGGGTCATCACATTCACTTTAAGTTGAAGCAAGCAAACATGATCTAAAAAAAAGTAAAGCTCCTCCTAAAAACGATAAAGAATTCAAACTTGCAATACGTATAAATTAGTGCTTGAACAAATAGGTGCAGTGCAACTGCATTGACATGACACACTGTGCAAAAAGTTTTCCCCTTGCCCATGTTTGGTTCATTGACGCGCTCTAACACCCTTGAGGATGAATTTATTATCCGTATTAATCATGGATTCAATTGAGCTTCAAAATGTCTATCATCACAAAGTATCCTTTGGTGGTCATGAATTTTGAGCCTTTTGAACCAGCCAATAGAAGCATGGATCAAGTAGCATGAAGAATCTCCAGAGTAATTTGCGCGAAACTCTAATGAAGACAAGAATCTTAAGAAGCAAGTACAAAGACTCATATGTCTATTCATTCCACTTTTCTTCATCTCGTCCATGCATTGTATGACAAAGCATCTGATGAAGATCTCGGTTTTTATTAAATTGGATTTTCACTCTTCAGTTTGATAAATGATCAAAAGTGAGAGCAAGCACAAAGCTGGGGCCTCAATCAACAGTGTAGTTTTGCTTATCAGGTTCACGAATAACAGGGATCAAGTAATTTCGGATCTACATAAAAACTAATGGTGTCTATTTCACCGTCTCAGGGCTTAAACCCGATTTTTACAGCTTAAAAAAAAAGTTACGAGTTGTAAAGTAGTATATCCAGCTGCTTTTCGAGGATTGCCTAGGCCGTAGCGTTTTTGATCCCATAACTTATTATTATTACATTGCGCTATTACCATGGAAGATCGCAACTGCCCTTAAAACTTCACTTTAACAGCCCAAACTGGGAACCAAAACTATAAGCCTTTGCCTTGCGTCCGCTTCACATACGCAATGGCGATTGTATTAAAGCACGTAAGAGGGATTCCTTGAGTGGTTTAATGCTCATAATTTCTTCGCCGCTTTCTTCGAGCGAGAATTCAAAACCTCA
>DF836292.1:103301-113524 GCA_000950595.1 Mucor ambiguus | reverse complement strand
AATGACTATATTGCTTCCTACCAACAACCCTCAAACTGAAAATGTAGTATATCCTGAAGTTCTTTACAGAGAAACTACATAATCAAAAATAAATTTCATCAACCTCTAATTTTTATCTAATGCGTATAGTCCTCTACTATAATATTCTTGATTGATCATGTAAATCCCCTCCCTCATTTAATTTAAATGAAACCCGCAGGGCGACGCCATCATCGAGCGTAGCGAGATCAAACGGCTAGTTCAGCCCTAAAATTCTGTTTTCAAAAGTGATATAATACAATCAACTAATAAACAAAGCTCTGCTCACCGGGTTTTCCAATTGATAAGTTCCTCCTTGCAAAGCTACTGGCCATCTCTTCCCAAGATCAAGGTATATTTACAATTGGATTGGACTTAAGCTTTACACCTTGTGTCTATTCGCCGCTGAAGAGCCAGAAGAAATGACGCTATGCGAGCTTTCTTCGTTAATGGCAAACAGCTCGCCAGCAAACGGTTTACTATTGAAACCAACAATATTATGACGTAGTATGCTACTGGGGTACTGGCAACACAAACCACCAACAGATATTTTGAGAGATATATTGATTCACATGCACCTGCGCCTGCGCATTCTGAATCCTCAAATCCATTATAAAACATCTTGAAACATAAAACCGTCCAAACAGTTAGCGTATTGCACCTTATTTGTGGCTATTTCCATATATCTGATATATTTTTTAAGGCGTTCCAGGGTATCCTACGCGAAAAAGCTCCAAGATGCCTATATTGCAAAAAACTATTTTCCATCTAAAGATCCCTGAGACCATCAATGAGGTGTTACGTGCTATACTACAATCAATTTTGTTTTCAAAATGAAGAAGCACAATGAACCGCTCTTACATTCGGTCGCCTCTGGCTTGACATAAAAATAAGTAAGTTTATGCAATCAATGACGCCTTATGAAGATGAAGACCAAGACAGAGCTACGCCCTCTCCAAATGCTATTTCACGCCACTAAGAAAACACTTTTCTGAAAATAAGTTATATGGCGATGCTTAAGCATGTATCATTTAATCAAAGGGAGTGTCAACTTTCTTTGATCTCAATCGCGTAAAAAAGTATTTCAATCGCTAAAGGAACAACTATTAGAATTGGCTTATCCAAAAAGCAATCTGCCTTGTCCATTTCATTGTGATGCGTCCAATGTGGCTATAGGTACTGTACTCGTCCAAGATGGCCGGCCAGTAGTATATGGTAGTCGCACATTGTTTTCATCAGAGCAAAATTATAGTACAACTTAACGGGAACGTCAAGCTGTAGCATGGTCTTTATTCCATTTTTACATTTACATTTATTGTGCTACTTGAAGATCTACATTGACCCAATATCATAGTAAGGTATCACGCTATACAACTTGGCCTATTATTTTGATTTCTTGGGTAACTATGCTAATGATGGTAGATAGCAAGCCTTTGTGTCCCGGTTTATCAATAAGCTATAGACCTAGTATAATTTATACGCATATTGTCAATGCATTCTTAATAAAAAGTGTGATTCTTTGGCTAATTTAACTTACTCGGCTATTTGACATAGCATTAGTAATATCTAATATTACCTGTTACTTTTATTGTAGAGAATATTAAACTATAAAGAGCAGATAATTTGTTGACATCGTTGCTGATACTAAGAGAATGCTAAAAGGAAAGTTAGAGTGTCCATGGATGGACATTGGAGCACTGTCAGTGCGCACATTTCGATGCAGCAAACAACGAAGTCATGTGGTTCAAATTCACAGACATGTTTATCCGAAATTTTAATATGTACATATATTTGATGGATATAGTTAATGCAGCAGGTATGAATCAGAAATAACCTGCAAACTATTTGATGCTCGTGTGTAAGCTCTGATCACATTTGACACAAATATAAATGTGGTTCTATAATTCTGGACGGTAAAAGCCCGACATTTTGTAGATGTAGATGGTGATGAGCTGTAGATGCCCGTGTGAAGAATATTATCCACTTAAAAAAAAACATTTAACTCTTGCTTATATTCAACCGATAGGGTGTCACAAGCCCTACAATATAAACAATTCGGGTAGCCTGCTTTCCTATCATCTAAAGGGGTCGACAAACAAAAGATAACCCTTTCAACAGGACATCATTCAGGCACATTTGAACCATGCAAGCTCCCACTGACATTCATTTTACTAGTTTCGTCTTGATCAATGTGGTTTTTCTAATAGTCAACATGTTAAAAATCACTTTTATATTATCATATTTTACATTTTTTAGTAACAATTAAGACATTTCAAGTGAGTAGACACCACAATCTATGCAAAACGTAAACCTCTTCAATGCTTTAAAAGGCAAGTTTTTTTTTTCATGAAAAAAAAAAGGTGACTACTCTGACAGAGTGGATGTACTCGGGACCATGATGTTGCCTGTAATGGTAGGTAGATCAAACCTTGCTTCCCCAATAGATACGAATCATCTTCTATTCAAAGGCATTCACGCGCCAATTTCGAAATTGAATAAATATAATGAATTCCACATTGGATACTTGCTCTTCTTCTTCTTCTACTTATTGTACTATAGTCAAATCTCCAAGAGACACAAATTGCTTTAGAAATGTTGTCTCGCATTGCTATTAGATCCAAGAGTGCTGTTGCACGTTTACCTACACAACGCTTGGTTACTCAACAATTCAGACAGCCCACCATCGTCACTAAGCCTTTCGTTCGTTTCCAACATACAACAAAGCCTGCTCTTGCTAAATTAGCTCCTCTTGATACATTCCCTCGTCGTCATCTTGGTTCCGAGTCCAATGAAGTCAAGAGCATGTTGAATCAACTCGGTGTCAAGAGCATTGATGAGATGCTTGCAAAGACCATCCCTTCCGCTATTCGTTCTCCCAAGCCTCTTAGCATCCCTGAGGGCGTTCCTGAACGTCAATTGCTCGCTCGTCTCAAGGACATTGCCTCTAAGAACAAGATCAACCGTTCCTACATTGGTCAAGGTTATACTGATACCGTTGTGCCCAATGTCATTTTGCGTAACATTCTCGAGAATCCCGCATGGTATACTCAAGTAAGTTCCTTTATCGCCGTTTGATAGAATGCACGATATTAATCAAACGTCTTAATAGTATACTCCTTACCAACCTGAAATCGCTCAAGGTCGTTTGGAATCTCTCTTGAACTACCAAACCATGATCACTGATTTGACTGGTTTGCCTATTGCAAATGCCTCTCTTTTGGATGAAGGTACTGCTGCTGCTGAGGCCATGTTGATGGCATGGCAAGCTGGTCGTCGCAAGAAGAACCTCTTTGTTGTCGACGAAAACTGCCACCCTCAAACCATTGCTTGTTTGAAGACTCGTGCTGAATCTTTCAACATTGAGGTCATTGTTGCCGATACTTTCCACTACAACTTTGCTGAGAACAAGAAGAACCTTTGCGGTGTCTTATTACAGGTAATTTTTTTTTCTATAAATGTGGGGAAAGGCGTGTGATAAACAATGATGTAAAAATCAGGGAGGAGATCCAATGTAGCATTCATATATAGTGTGAATCTATATTTCTACCTGCCCTGTATACCTCATCTAGCTATCTTTTCGCGCGTGTGTTGAAATGCCGACATCATACTCACACCCACCTTCTTGATAGTACCCTGATACTCGCGGCTCAGTTAAGGATTATGAGAATCTAACTGCCAGTATTCATGCTGCCGGTGGTCAAGTTGCTGTCGCCACTGATTTAATGGCTTTGACTTTGCTCAAGTCCCCTGGAGAATTTGGTGCTGATATGGCTCTCGGTAACTCTCAACGTTTCGGTGTCCCCATGGGCTTCGGTGGTCCTCATGCTGCCTTCTTTGCCTGTAAGGATGAGCACAAGCGTCGTATGCCCGGTCGTTTGATTGGTGTCTCTAAAGATGCTGATGGAAACCATGCTTACCGTCTTGCTCTCCAAACCAGAGAACAACACATTCGTCGTGAAAAGGCCACCAGTAACATCTGTACCGCTCAAGCTCTCTTGGCCAACATGTCTGCCATGTATGCTGTCTACCACGGTCCTGAAGGCGTTAAGGCCATTGCTCAACGTATCAACAACTTGACCGCTGTCTTGGCTGAAGGTGTTCGCAAAGCTGGTTATGCTATCGAGAACGATGGTAACTTCTTTGATACCCTTGCCATCAAGGTCGGTAACTCTTCTCACATCCTCAACAAGGCCGCCGCTGCTGGTATCAACCTCCGTGCTATCGATAGCGGCACTGTCGGTATCACCCTTGATGAAGCTGTTACTCAACAAGAACTCGGTAAATTGATTGACATTTTCCAAAAGGAAGGTGCTCCTGCTGTCACTGTTGAGGAGCTCTCTAGCGTTCTTGATGCCAAGTCTGCCACTTTCCCTGGTCAACTTAAGCGTACCTCTTCCTATTTGCAACATCCCGTTTTCAACTCTTACCACTCTGAGACCGAAATGCTCCGTTACATTCACCACCTTGAAAGCAAGGATCTCTCCTTGGTCCACTCCATGATTGCTCTTGGTAGTTGTACCATGAAGTTGAATGCCACCTCCGAAATGATCCCTGTTACTTGGCCTGAGTTCTCCAACATTCATCCTTTCGCTCCTGTTGAACAAACTGAAGGTTATGTTACTATGCTCGATGAACTTGCTGATGACTTGAAGGAAATCACTGGTTTCGAAGGTGTCTCCCTTCAACCCAACTCTGGCGCTCAAGGTGAATATGCTGGTCTCCGTGTCATTCGTGCCTACCATCATGCTCGCGGTGAGACTCAACGTAATGTCTGCTTGATCCCTATCTCTGCCCATGGTACTAACCCTGCCTCCGCTGCTATGTCTGGTATGGATGTTGTCATTGTCCAATGTGATAACGACGGTAATTTGGATATGGAGGACTTGAAGGCTAAGGCCAAGAAGCACAAGGATAGATTGGCTGCTGTTATGATCACCTATCCTTCTACCTTCGGTATGTTTGAGGCTGGTGTCTCTGAGGCTTGTAAGGTTGTCCACGAAAACGGTGGTCTTGTTTACCTCGATGGTGCTAACTTGAACGCTCAAATTGGTTTGACCAAGCCTGCTGAAATTGGTGCTGATGTCTGCCACATGAACTTGCACAAGACTTTCTGTATCCCTCACGGTGGTGGTGGACCTGGTATGGGCCCTATCGCTTGTACTAAGGAACTCGAACCTTATCTTCCCGGTCATCCTGTCATTGCTTGTGGTGGTCAAAACGCTATTGGTCCCGTCTCTGCTGCTCCTTACGGTTCTGCCTCCATCTTGCCTATTTCTTGGGCTTACATCAAGATGATGGGTGGTGATGGTCTTACTCAATCTACTAAGCTCGCCATCTTGAACGCCAACTACATGGCCAGCCGTCTCGGTGAGCACTACGAAGTCCTTTACACCAATGAAAATGGCATGTGTGGTCACGAATTCATTGTCGATATCAGACCTTTTGTTGATCATGGTATTGAAGCTATCGATGTTGCCAAGCGTCTTCAAGATTACGGTTTCCACAGTCCTACCATGTCATGGCCTGTTACCAACACTCTCATGATTGAACCTACTGAATCTGAGAGCAAGGCTGAACTTGATCGTTTCTGTGATGCTATGATTGCTATCCGTAGTGAAATCCAACAAGTGATTGACGGTAAATTGCCCAAGGGTGATAACATGCTCAACTCTGCTCCTCACTCTATCAAGACCTTGATGGCCGATAAGTGGGATCGTCCTTACTCTCGTGAAGTTGCTGCTTTCCCCATGCCTTATCTCCGTGAGAAGAAGTTCTGGCCTTCCGTCTCTCGTGTTGATGATGCCTATGGTGACCGTAACTTGATGTGTACTTGTCCTTCACCTGAGGAATACATGGAGGAAAACAACTAATTGGGATTCTGTAATTTTATGTAATTTTTCCTTAGAGCAATACTCCTTTTCTTCTTTCCTTTTTTTCTCATTTTGTATGTATAATAGACCAATCTTCAAATTTCAACAATCACTCATCGATTCTTATATCCTAACAATAAAAATCATATATAACTATAAAAATTTGCTTTCGCGATGACAGTTTTAAAGTACATTTTAAGAAAGCTTTACATTGTATCCAAGGTGAAAAATGTATATCATATTTAGACGGTTCTTTACTTGTGGACTGTACACCAGCAAATGTGTCAAAGATGATCTGCATCTCTGATCAGCTGTTACTTAACTTACCAAATTAGGAAATACTTTGACATATCAAGTCCGCTCAGGGGGTATCGTTTTTGGTGCTCCTAGATCTCAGTTTTCCAGTTTTCCTGATCAAGAATGATACGATGATAGGTAATATAAGTATTTCTTCACATATTTATATATTTACAATATAAGTTACACTGGATTAAGGAGCTTTATTACCACGCCTTTATGTCTAAATTTATATTTTAAATCTACTCCAGTTTGTTGGTCGCTGGGAGCTATGTCTGGAAGAGGAAGTATCGAGATGGATTGGTATAGCTGACGGTCTAGATGTAAGAGTGTTAGATATAGAATAGTTGAAAATGATGAGTTTATATTACCTCCCGTGAGCACACTGAAATGGAAACGTGCACATCGATAATCTCTTCACAATACGAGAGCACTGTTCAATAGTCAGCTCGTCATTAAACATAATGGCACCTAGGAAAAAGGCTGTTAAACAGTAATTCAATAGACAGGGTTTTAATAGGTTATACTTCGGCAAGCTTTCGATTTCAATATTTCCAAAATTCCTCTAGGGCATGTATTTGCGATAGCAAACTCATCTGTCTGCTCCACCACCCAATACATATGATCAAGAATGATGCTTTTTAAAAGAGAATGGTTTGCCATGCACCTCTCGGTGATCAATTGTGGTATATGTGTCACAAACATCTTGCTCTTTTGAAAATGAGGAGATTCTTCAGATGTATCAAAGTATCGAGATTGTGACAATGTTGTGACGCGAGTAGCAGTGGTGGCATTATTTTGACCAAATTGAATACGAATACCCCACTTTTTCAAACATTTCAGTATGCGGTCATCGTTTTTCAGGGTTTGGTATTCAGTGGAGGAATCAATGTCAATGGCTATGCTTGGCTCTAGAATGGTAGTTGATTGTATCCCGGTGGAAATCATCTCTTCTAACTTGATACGCTCATCTGCAGCATGTTGATCTATCATGATGAGTACCTTGTTGGGGCTATTCAGTTGAAGCGCTATGAACTTTTTATCGACCTGATCAAGTATGGTCACGTTCTGCAGATCTTGCTTTGATAATTTATAGGATGTTTCGAGAAAGGGGCTCCTTAGAGGCCATGGAGTATCATTTTTGAAGGGGAGGTCTAATGCAACTTTCGATCGTGTGCTCGTTGTTTTCAAGTGTGATCTGTCGATATTACTGTGTCTTGAGGATGATGATTGGCAGCTTATACCTGATGATGGTGGCGGTAGCGGTGGGGGTGCTGGTGCTGATTTTGGTAACTGAGAGGGCGATAGAAAGCTACGAGAACCACAGGTTAAACAAAGTTACTCTAGTTTCACGTTCCATGCAATACCTGTTTCCTGTGATCGGGTCAATGTAAAACATGATCTGCTTATTGGGATCCCACCAAGTCAAATACTCGGGTTGTTGTTGTTGTTGTTGTTGTTGTTGTTGTGATTGTTCTTGTTGAACAATTGCGTTTGTATGAGAATGACTTGACACTACTGAATGCGCTACGTACGGATCCACAATTTCCTTGCTGGTCTTGTCGACTTTGAGTCTTTTGGTTTTCGGTTCCACATTGAATTTTTCTCTAGCAAGACCAGCCTGGCCAAGGAACTGATTGGTGATCCTTGTTATCATGGTTTTGATATTTTGGTAATCATAGAATTCATTGAGCATTTCCAAATAGATACTAATGTCGTAACTGCTCCAAGTATCGCAGATACACTTTATAATGTAAATGGGGTATTTTTGTATAAATCTTCCTAAATTCTATGCATGAGAGGCTATGGACATGCCGTTTTACTCAATAAATACCTTTTCCACTGCGACTGAATGCCGTTATTCTTTCTTGTTCCTATATTGGATATATTCAGGCGATTTTCCAAGACGAGAGTATGAAATTTACCTTGGCCACTAAGAATTGACTTGCAGAAAATAGATCGGATACACATCTGTACAAATCACTGCTTGTGGGAACTAGATGCTTGTTCAAATCTTGCATTGATGTTAGATTTATGTCCCTTGTCTACACCCTGGATGTAAGTACTCACATATGTATTGGTGAGACTGTTACAAAGTATGGTAATTAGTTTAAAAGCAGTACAAGTTATACATCATGATAGCGATATACCTTGTTTGGATAGCTTGTTGGTGAGAAATAAGCTTTAGTTTTGAGGTCATTCATTTGCATTGATAGTGTTTCGATGTGCTATGCAAGCCTGGTCGGTAAGCAAGCTCGGGTCTCAACAATTATACCAAAACTTACCTTCGTTATATCTTGGTTTAGTATCTGCTTGAATGTTTGTATTGTTGAGCTTGTCGCTTTCAACGTTAAAAGCTTGATGCCGCGTGCATTGTCTACTAGATTAAAACTGACATGTGGGAATAGAATCGCAAAAGTTGTTACCAGCCGCTTAACAGATTCAAAAATAACGACTTGTTGGTAAGATGAAGAAGAAGCAGTTATTTTTTTTCGTCTCACTGGAAACTAAAGTAGGGAATTAGATTCTATTTCATTTATCATAATCCTCGTAGGCGCACCTTGTAGAACAGATCTCGAACAACAACATTTGTGCCTGAACGGTTCTTTCTTGTATGCTTGGAGACGCAAACTTCGCCTACCATCTTTCCATCCTACGCAGTATTTAATCAATGTATGGGCGGATATGCCTTGATTCATCACATACTCTCCAAAATCCTTCAAATGTGTCGCTTGACAGATAATGTCTTGTGATGATCTGAGTCAATGATTCATTTACAATGGCAGCTAATGCTGTTAAACAAAATTTAATACAGGATCTTCGAAGGTACCTTAAATTTATACCTTCACCGCGATACCCGTATGTTTTCAGTTGCTTGATGTCAGGTAATGTATGGCATTTAGAAGTAACTGTAGTAGATATGAGCAAGAGTGACACAAGATGCCTATTCAAACTTACCATGACGTTGGCCAATTCTATTCAAATTTTGTATTCCAACGCCATCGTCGTTTACTTGTAAACTAAACTTCTCAATATCCAGGAATATATCTATATTGGCTGCCTTTGCGTCGAGGGCTGACATTTCAGATGAATAAATTCAGCATCTCAATTCGGCGATGGCCGAGTATATATTACCGTTCTCAATCAACTCTTTGAGACACTGCGTTATTGTAGTGATGACAAGGGATCTAATCGAAGCATGAATTTACCAGATCAAAATAACAAGACAAGCAAAAGACGTACGATCTCAACTGACGAATGACACTTGTATCTAATAACTGAATCTTATCTGACAGCATGTTGAGATGGGTGTACTTTATTATGGAAGAAATCGAGAAAAAAAAAAGAAAGATTTTTAGTTTACTTGATTGGTTTAAATAGAGTCACTAGCATTAGGAAGTAACTAGGGAAATAAACTACGCTAGATTCAGCTTCATGCAAGGCTTTTTATGGGCTACAAATGCCTCTACAATGATTTTCTACCTTCGCCTTGCTACAAAAAGAACCAATTCATGCGGCAGCATCTTGATCTGTTGATTTCCTTCATCTATCTAACTAAAATATTGCAAGTTTTATCGAGTATATTCTGCTATTGGAGACCATCATGAAGCCATATCTTGCAGCCAAAAAAATATTTAAATTCCGGTACTCATTTTGTGTTTCGATTCGTTAATTTAGATCACAAATCGACCTGTTATAACGCTTATCAACACGGATTGCAAAGTGTTTACAAGAATGTTGAACTTACGAGTCATGACAGTAGCAAGCAGGCTCATTAACAAAGTACAGACTGGATTCATGCACGGCAGATACATTGGTGACCAAGGAATGGCTCTGCGAGTAATGATGGATAATGCCAAGACAACAAAAGTAAACAACAAAGAAGAATTTGAGGAATACGCGGGAGTCATGCTGGATAACAACAAAGCTTACGACCGAGTGCACCCTCGCTACCTGGCACAGGTATTACACAAGCTCGGGTTCCCTCTAGAGTTTACTAGATGTATAGGAAACTTGTTCTTTGACAACGAACTCTCT
>DF836292.1:56550-67140 GCA_000950595.1 Mucor ambiguus | reverse complement strand
GATGATAAAGGCTTGTACTTTGAGTTTATTCTGGAAATCATGGCAAGGTACATTGCATACAAAGGAGACAAGTCTTAAATGAAAAAAAAAGCTTCTAAAATAAGGAGATCAAAGACATTTATTTACCTATTTATTTATCATACAGAAATGAGTTTTTAGAGTTCGGTAAGAACGAAAAAGGTAGAAAATAAATTTACATGAGCTAATCTATTTTGCAAAGACTTCCTGGGCCCTTCTCAATATATGGAATGGCTTCAGTTTCAGGAGCATGCGCTTGTCAAAGATTACAGACGACTATTGGTTGCTTCATTGAAATTAGCGATAGAAAAGCTGAATCAAAAGGCCATCTACTCCAACATTATTGCATTCAGTGCCAAGGTACTAGCCATTTGCTACTTTAAGATACCCGGGGTGGCTATTTCATTGTTGAGAGCGCTGGATTCGCCACTGAAAATGATCCACAGTGTACACAAGGAGATGACAGAACATTGCCAGCAAAAGCAACAATATCAGCAACAACAACGCATGTTTGAATCAGATATTCAGTACATTTTTCCATCATTTTTACATACCATCATGACATCTGACAAGAAATCATATCAGCATTGTCTGTTGGGCGACATGGATTGTAGCAAACTGCCTTTACGAAAATCAGGCAACTGGGTACGAAGATGGACAAGCGATGATAGTGAACTCTTCTTTCTGTTTTATCGATATTACCATGCAACACTGAAAATGTACATGACAGCAAGATACCCCAACCTATCTCAACTACGGCTGTACCAGCGCAACTTGCTTCTCAGTGTATCGCCAGGCTACCTGTGTTTGGCATCTTATTTTGCTAGTAAACTACATTTACTGACACAAAGGGAGATTTGCTCCGTCACCAATGGTGGAATAGGAACCAACAATAACAGTAAAAGCAACTTTTTCACAGCCTCTACCTTATCACTCACAGACAACATTCAATTGATCAACGAGCCTACTACTACAGGAGATGGTAAAGCTATGCTCACCAGTAACATCATTGGAAAGCCAAAGCCTTTGGTCATGGCGACAAAACGATATACAGAATGTATGTCTTGGAATGCAGTAGCTGCAGATCCAGATGGCTTGTTTCATGATATGATGAATGTTTGGCTTAGAGCAGTGATAAAAAAGACTGTATTGACAGATCCAGAACAAGTTTTTTGTATGCTGCCCCTCCCCCTTGAAGAGAATGTCTAGATCCAACTGCTAATTTCTAAAGCATAGGTTTGTTTGATATTTTGGAGCAAACGGTGCTAGAGCTGCAAAAGTAAGCCGAAATGACACAAGTGCTACGTTTGGTTACTGAAAACGCTCTCATGTATAGATATCCTGTTAAACTAGTGTATTTTCCAATCGATCGCCCCTTTATCTTGCAGACATTGAACATTGTGCTATCTCAATGCGATCATTCGATCACATTGCTCAGATCTCTGTCATTTATATACGCACATTTTCGGTTTCTTACAGTGCAAGCTGCTCTCTTGGACACCTTATGCAATGGTATTCTGATGAATACGTTTATTCTAGAACGTCTATTGTTGCACTGGGGAAAGAACGTTCGTATTTTCTTTTTGAGGTGTCTGGTCTGGCGTGTGAGTCGAGTTTGGAGTACAGAAAATGTGCTGTGGAGCACAGAGATAGTAGACGAGGTCCGTGGCAAAGGAAGCTCTCTTTTTTGCAATGGGCATCAATGTTGGTTGCGATGGTCTTCAAAGTGCTGCTTTCCACAAGGAGCCGATTCAGAAGAGATGCAAGCTTATCAACAGTGCGCCTTGTAAAGTACATACACACATTTGTGGACAATATAACTATATTCTAATGCATTACATGTCGCAGGGAAATACATATCAAACTAGAGACACTAATGGCATCATTTCACAAGCACTACTTCAGTATGCAGGTACAACCCAATGGTCATCCGCTTGCAGAAAATGTGATTCCTACAGCTGAGCAACCAGCTGAAAGCTTCTCCTCGGATCTGGTATTCTTGCCACCCTGCGATGCAAGTCAATATAACAAGGCAGAGTTTACTCCTCCCTCTCAGAGCGCAAACACTGAAGCTCCCTCTGCACTGAAATCAGCGACACTCAAAAGAAAGCATTCTGTCATGTCAAAGCTGTTCAAACACAATCATGGTTTAGTGCATCGACTGGGAAAGGAAAAGGATGTGTTTCTACAAAGATTTAGTAGCGAAGAAGACGAAGGTCTCTGTACAATGAACACAGACAACGAAAACAAACGCATTGTGGTTCGAGAAATTTATACTATAGCCAATGGATATAACATCTACTCTTTGCACTACCCTCCTCAATGGCCAGCAACAATTTGGAATTCAAACAGGCGCCATGTGCATAGAGATGTATCTGAGTCACCGTTTATAGCATCCATAGTGAACAGTTGGAAATACGCTCAAGCAAAGCAAGTGTACGCTACCAAAGCAGTGGATGAATTGAAGGAGATAGTGAATGAATATCATGTCTGGCTACAGAAGGCTCCAGCTACCTTGGTGGATATTACCTTTATGGCACCGAGATTGTTTCTCGAATGGCCCAAGAATTGGGCTTTCTCGACTGTTTGAGCTCATGTATCTACGAATAAAACAGATAAAACTAATAATGTTACAAATAGTAGCCTTTAAATGCCCATTCTTAATCAAATGTCGTTTAAGAGCATTCAATAATAATGCAAATCAATCTATACTCTACCATCATTTGATATTGATAAAAATAAAAAAGCACAACAAAGCCTAAAAAAAAGTATTCTGATAAAGTTATATTATTATTAGAGAAAAAGAGGTATCCAGGTCAAGCTGAAGTGCTCTTTGGCTCGCGGTTTTCTTTCAAAGTATTATTATTATTGATGACCTTTTTCCTGCGTTGATCCTGTCATCATCAGCAGTTATTAGCCGCGCCAAGATAAGCTCAAAGCCCGTTACACAGCTGCCACAGATTGGCCAAGCTCTAGTCGAAATGGACATAATTGACCTATTTTGTAACATTTTACTATGCAAGTTGGGACATTCGCATCTTACATCCTTAAGCTTTTTGATGGTAATTTTGAAGGCAACTCCAATGATACTCATTAAAAGAAGTGCTTTGACTAAATTTATCCAGCAATTTCTGAAAATATAAAATAGCGATTGTAGCAAAATGTCGAGACTTTACATATAAAGGTCTCACAAAAAGAAATTCGGGGGTTGTTGCTTTGGATCAGTAGAATAATTTTGGTCTGATATATACCATAGCAAAAATCTTCATTTTTCAAGTCAAAAACGAGATGGATTAATTTTTGATGTTTTTCATGAGGTACTCGTCATGGTTTGGAGCCGATTTTTGACAATCTCAAAAAAGTTGAGCAAAGGTGCTAGAAAGTAACTGCTAGGTGAGAACAACTGTTTTGTGCTATTCTGGCGGTCGAAAACGGCTTTTAACGCGAGAAATCACTATCCAAATACACCTACATTTTGCTGTATTTTGCATACTCTTGAGTAGTGGGAGACATTGCGAGCATACTGCCTTTCCAAATATGAGCTGTTTTTATTAATACAGACTTGAGGCGCTATAAAAGAACCAGATCCCCAGTGATAGATCGTGAATGGGAAAAGTAAAAATAAGTGAAATTTTCCATAGGATTCCAAGATATACTGAACGGGATACATGATCTGCACTGTAAACCTTTTGGTCTAGCTATCAGCCTAAAAATATAATAGTGCTGGAAGCTTTAAAATACGACAATCGCCCTCAATTACTAGTCTTCAAATACTCTGGCAGCACATCTTGGCTGGCACGGTTTGTGGGGTGTGGCATGAAAAACAAGAGCTTGCGTTGCTACGGATGAAGCAAAATAAATCCATAAAATGTGCTTCCACTTTACATGCCAAGATATTTTATAAAAGATTTTTTCATGCTAAATAGATAGCTTGTACCAGCATGAACCATACATTTTGACTTGCAGTAGTAGACTTTTCATTTCTCACCATGTATAATACTCCCTCATCACATACAAACACGCGCACACTCGAGCTATATATAGCTTTGGCGAGAAACAGATTTACCTGAATTATGGTGCACAGAAGCTCGTGTGCTCTTGTCTATTGATATTTAGAGTTGATCTGGTGTGATGTTGATTTGCATCGGTCTTGTCAACCTCTCAGAGTTTAATTTGATGGCAAAGATCTAGGAGCCGGAACAAAAATATGGCTGGCTGCTGTTTCCTGACTTTTGCTCGGTGGCAAACATCTACTTTTTTTCTTGCAAATCTTTTAAGTTATGGCTTACATTTGTATATAGACTCATATACATTTCGCTGGATATCGACTACAAAGAAGGATAATGCCATCCAGATTACTTTTCTAGACATTTCAAACTCCCAATTTACAAATAGTTGCAAGTGTCACATTCAATCCACCAAAAATAGGTGTATTTCACAAGTTTAATCAATTAACTTGATTAGAATAAAGCAGTGCTATGAGTTTACAACAATATCCCTTTTTTTCTTTTATTCTTTATCCCTTTTCCTCCCTATATCACCAAAAAAATCTCCCTTCCTTTTTTCCTCAAGTAATATAAAAACCCCTTCCTGTCCTTTCAAAATAAAAAAAGAATCCTTCTTGCTAATATGTTTAAGAAATTATCGCTTCAATTCCATAAATCACCACAGTAAGCAAAATACACACAATGTAAAGCTATTCAAAAACTAACATTGCATGTATCAGTGTTGAAACAGCAATCCATCATCAGGTACATTATAATGCATTTCCCAGGATTGGATGTCAGTTAGTTGCAAAAGAGCTCATTTTGATTGTTTCCATATCGTACTGTTAAACATTGTAGGATCATATCAATCGAGATTCCTTAATAGACCCAAATGTGAGTTCACCAGCAGGATATTCTCGAGATACTTTTATCGGTGAGTGTACTACATCAAAGTCTTGATCAATTAAAAAACTAACACATTGTAGAACCCAATACATCGACCATGGCCGTCAAGCCTGTCAGCACACTATCGATGAGCTCATACCAGTACACTGAGCATGATCAATCCCATTATGCTTCCTACAACTATCATCAAGACGACAACGACGATCACCACATCCATAATGGTGACGATTTGAAACTCCCTCCATTAACGATAGATCATCCATCAGGAACTACAAGTTCTCTTGCCATCGTTTCGCCTGCTTCCATCCCATCGCCTATTACACCTATCACTCATACCAGTAGCAAGCAGCTTTCTCCTGAAGCAGAAGTAGAAGCGTTTGTTCATGAAGGCATTTCATTCCATGAAAAAGGTCAATTGGAGAAAGCAACTCAGCATTTTCGGATTGGAGCTGAAAAGGGTAATCCGATTGGCATGTTTCTCTATGGTGTCTCGTTACGACATGGATGGGGATGCAAAAAGAATGAGCATGCTGCTTTCCAGTACTTGCAAAAGGCTGCAGAGCATGCTGTTGAAGATTTAGCCAACATCAAGAATACAGTCAATGCATCCGCTTCCAAGGGTGAGCTCATCATGGCTATTTACGAGCTGGGTGTTTCTTTCAGACATGGTTGGGGAGTAAGTTTGTAGCAGTAATGTGCTCTAATAGTGGAGATACTAATATATACAATAGTGCAAAAAAAACAAGGAATCTGCAGTGCAATTCTTTAAAATCGCTGCTGATTTAGGTGATCCGGATGCACAGAATGATCTCGGCCATTGTTACTACCATGGACAGGGTGTCAAAAAAGACTTGTATCTCGCTGCAAAATACTACCGCAAAGCAGACAAGCAAGGCCAAGGCATTATGGGCAACAGTTGGATCTGGAAACCCAAGTATGATAAACCTAAATAAAAGAATCCATCTCTGTATTTTACATTTACTACACTTGACATTTTGCACATTCAATAAATCACGTGACGGCTGATCCACAACAACCTCCATTCAATGTTACTACACCATGCTACTTTTTCCTTTTTCCCATTCTTACTCCACTTATTTACACACTTGTAGAATATCAGAAACGCCAATTGAAGGGAACAAGATACCATTTAGGCCATAGATACTATTCATATTTTACTTCTTTCAATACACATTACAACACACTATTCACAAATATAATTCAACATGGCTTCAGCCAAAGTGTTTGCGAAGCTTCAAGCAGACCAAAACTCGATAACACAATTAGCAGAACACCATTCAAAGCAAGGCTCCAACCTATCCAACACTTCTCTTGCGAAAAAAGCGAGCTTAGCAGCACAGCGATGGCATCAAAATGTATTAGCAAATCAAGCATCAGCACAAAACAAAGTAAGTTCATAAAGTTACTCTTTGGTCACAGTCGACTAACACCTTGTTTTTTATGAAAAGTTTCCGCCTTCGCGAGATGAGAAGGGTAAATGGACGGCACACATGCTAGATAGAGACACCATCGACTAACTGATCCATCAAACAGAGCTACTAAAACGCCACCAGAAAGATGCACCATCTCTCTGTCTACATCTATATCCAACTTACTTCAAATTCGAACATGAGGTAAAAAGAGAGAAAGAGAGAGTAATTGAAGGGCTAGATTGACTAATGGATTTCTTGTATTAGGATGGTTTCTTTTCATACAAGAGTCAATTCAAGGTTTGTCTGTCATGAGTCATTGTATCGAATGGAGCGTGTCTGATACATATTTCAAATAGGATTTCCTTGCTTGCATCAAAGACAAAAGATTACCAGGCGATCTCATGGATGTATTCGACGAAGCTCAGTGTCGATATTATGATGGTATAGAACTCACAGCTAACTTTACGAGAAGAATGAACTTTTAACCGAATGTAACAATTAGGCTGCTTAATTGTCGAGATTCACGATCATCGAGGACAAAATACCGAGACAGCAGCAACTACTAAGCGTATTGTTATGAAACCAACAGCAGAGAGTATATGGACGGATATCACATTATTGAGTGAAGAGTGGGGATTTCCATGGACAGAGAGCATTGCTTTGCAGGTGGAAGCACAAATTCTTGTAAGTCTTTTTCTGGGTTTTGACATGTTTAGGAATCAAAAAAAAAAGAGCTCTCCCCTTATCGAATTGTGCTGTAGATTGCAACAGAGGAGCCTTTGTGTCTCGACCCAACCATTCAAGTAACTCGTGTTAGCAATGCATTGGAATTCACGACAGGACAAAGACGACCTAAACGAAAAGCAAAATACAACTCTGTTGAACGAGAGCAGAAATTAGCAAAGAAGGCAGAGAATAACAAATTAATGACACTGATGGATTCCGTAAGTGATAGTAATAGGTAGAGTAGATAAAAATTGACAATGGCTAACAACACCAACAGAGAGCAAAACGCCCATTTCCCTTTGAGCCAAGCTTTGGAAAAATATCGTTTGTACAAGACTGGAGATCGAAAAAGAGCAAACAAGGATCAGAAACATTACCAGCGATTGATATCAAGAAGGGGAAAGGTAGAAAGAACACCGGCAATGAAGCACCTGTGCTGTCAGATGGTAGAAAGTGTGTGCGAACGATTCGATTCGAGCGAACTGAAGCCGGAAAGAAGGTGTACACCATTGTCAATATTTATGTATATAACGGCGACTATGACGGTATCTTTCGCTGGGGCACGGTATACGATACGAGTGTGAATGGAGGCAACATTGATTTCAATATTGGCCCAGAATTCTTGATGGAAACCTATGTGGTCTCTCTGAAATCAACCTATGGCCAATTTAATACGATTGTTTGCGATAATTCCAATGCCAATATAGTACCAGTGCCACCATCACCTTCCACAGCACGTATACCTACCAGCATGCAACAACAAACGCAACAGCAAGCACAACAACAAGCTGCTACCAACTTTCAATTGCAACAACTACATGCTCAACAGAATCGAGCCATGCAAGCAAAGGCTGCTATGCTTCCTCCCCATCAAAGAGCTTTACTTGCTCAGGCGCAAGCTCAGGCTCAAGCCCAGCAACAACAGCAACAGCAGCAGCAACAACAACAACAAGCTCAACAGCAACAGGCTCAACAACAAAATGCTCTAAGCCAAGCTCAAATACAAGCACAGGTACAAGCACAGGCACAAGCACAGGCAGCTCAGCAAGCTCAAGCCCAAGCCCTTGCACAAGCTCAAGCGCAGGCTCAGGCCCAAGCTCAAGCCCAAGCCCTTGCACAAGCTCAAGCGCAGGCTCAGGCCCAAGCACAAGCTCAAGCTCAAGCACAGGCTGCTCAACAAGCCCAGGCACAAGCTCTTGCTCAAAGCCAATCTCAAGCTCATATGCAGCAATTACAACAACAAGCTCAATCGCGAACATCCACTCCATCTCAATCTCATTTGAGTACACCTACTATATCACATGCAACTCCTTTACAACAACCCGCATCCTTACCTCGTCAACCACTTGCATTACCTGGCAATGGCATGAAATCACAGCAACAAACACCCACGCAAGCACAAGCTCAGCTCTCTGCACAACACATGGCAGCCTTACAACAGCAGCAGCAGCAGCAACAGCAACAGCAACAAGCTGCTATGCAATCTCTGGCTTTACCACAACGCGCTGCTCAAGTATCCGTGCCTACCTCACAGATTAATAACATGCTGCCTACCAATGCTGGTAATACACCTCAGCAACAACCTCAAGGCATGACAGCTATACAACAAGCAGCTCTTCAACAAGCTCTCAGCGGAGGCAATGGCCAGCAAATTACACCGCAAGCTTCGTTACAGAGAATCCAACAATTGGTTGCTACTGGCGCTATACCCCTTGCCACTGCTCAGCAGCTGGTCAGTCAGTTGGCTAATTCTGGAAATCTACAAAGACAACAAGCTGCTGCTGCTGCTGCTCAACAACAGCAACAGCAACAGCAAGCATTGCAGGCACAACAGCAAGCGCAACAACAGGTACAACAGCAACAGCAATTCAACCAACAGTCTCCTGTTCAACAACGCATGCAGCAACAGCAACAGCAACAACAACAACAACAACAACAACAAGTACCCAATACTGCGCAATCACAAGCTAGTGTGGCAGCATCGCAATTGCTAGCACAAATGAGTCCTCATCATCAACAGCAAATGGGCGTGTTGATGGTACGTCGCAATCATTTGGCTCAACTCGCTCAACAAAGAAGTATATCACCAGAAGAGCTACAGGCTCAAATTCGACAGTTGCAACAATTACAGCAAGGCATTCTTCAAGCCCACCAACAGCAGCAACAACAAGCACAACTTCAAGCACAACAGCAAGCGCAGCAGCAAGCATTGCAACAGGCACAGGCACGCGCTGCTGCTGCTGCTCAAGCTGGACGTACACCACAACTGTCTGCACATCAAATGCCCACTCAGCAACAGCAAGGCACACCTCAGCAACAGCCGCAACAAGTGCCGCAACAAGGATCGCCTGCTGCTAATGCACAGATCAATACACAACAAGCACAAATTCTTCAACAATTGATGATGCAAAGAAATTTGAATGCCATGAGAGGTAGAGGACGCGGTGGAGTGGCAGCAGGACAGGGTGGAGCAGGAGGTCCATTGACCCAACAGCAATTAGCTGCACTTCAGGCCATGCGTCAAAATGGTGGTATGATGCGTAACGCGCAAGATTTGAACAGATCAGCAATGATGGCAGGACTCGGCCCTAATCGTATCAACACGGCAGCATTACAAGCCGCTGCTCTTGCTGCTGCTCAGCAACAACAGCAACAACAAGCAGCCACAGGTACACCGGGTACGCCTGGATTAACTTCAGTTGCAGCATCTGGTAATGGCACACCCAATGTGTCTGCCGCAGCGCTCTTGGGACAACAGACGCAAGGATTACAGCAATTTCAAATGAATCTGCAGTTTCAACAGCAACAGGCAGCGGCAGCAGCTGCTGCTCAACAGCGAAACAACATGATGAATTTCCAGCAGCAAGGAAACAGCACACCAAATAGTAACAACACCAATCCCAACCCTTGAAACTTTTTGTATTAAAAAATCTAGTCCTTAAAATGCATTATTATTCATTGTCCAAATTTGGTCGTTTGCTTAATTGTACGTGATACGATTGCCCTAATATGGTGTCTTGTTTTTATTTTGTAACTTGATATAAAGCAACTGTCTTGGTTCCGCTCTTTCCTCTTTTCGCTTTCGTTTTTATTCGTATTAAATCAAGTATACATCATGCCTCCCAATGTCCAACAAGAGCAAGCACCTGTGTCTTTTATCGATCATTTTTGGTCCAAAGACAGATCAGGCATGGACAAACTGCTCAACTACATTCAGACGACACACCAAGATCTCGAAATGATCTACAGCATCTACGTTGAGCGATCTGCCATGGAACATGAATTTGGGCAGAGGCTACTGGCATTGTCGAAGGACCAAGCGAGCAAAAGAGACGGAAACACACAGGGTGTGGTGGCTGCTTACCAAGCAGTGTCAATGGAATTGGAGAAAACAGCCACCACGCATTTGGAGTTATCTGACAGGTTGAAGCATCAAGTGGCCACGGAGTGCCAGAACAAGTTGACAGAGTACAGAGAGTTGCTGTTGAAGTGGACGACTGTGTTGCAGGACCTGTATCAAG
>DF836293.1:472277-494705 GCA_000950595.1 Mucor ambiguus | reverse complement strand
CTAGCCTATTTTACTTTAAATCAGGTAAAGAAAACACTTTGGTTTATCATATTGGAAAACAAAACAGTTCGATACGTAGTATTTCTACCAAGGGAATTATTAATATAGGAACACAATTTTAGATGGGATCAACTGAATGTCAGGGATGATATATTCAATCAATTGTCTTAAGCAAGGCATTACAGAAGTTGTAACTTAATTTAGTTTCATACCAAACGTTATCATCTGGTGTAATCTATGATTAGAGTTGCTTTTTATTCGCATTTAAAGGATAGCTTTAAAGAAAGATAAAAATGGTGAAGTTTCGAAGAGCTGTACTTGTGAATTCTACTAAGTGTTACATGCTCATATCGATCATGGCTGTTTCAATGCACTGGAACTTGTACATCATATATTCAAAGAACATAGAGGAGAAGCAATTTGATACATCGAGCAATTATAAAAGCTTTTTTCGCTTCTTCTCAGAATTGTCTTCTATATGCGTTCATTTTCCTGATTCCGCTTTGGCCAAACGATAGTTCTTAGCTTTGTCCCAGGGAAGCTTCAGAGTCTCAAGTTGGTCTGTAGTTGTCAAAGGTGCGACGAACTGTCGATAAATTAGCCATGTGTCATGAGAAAATCAAGTGCGTCAAGTTATAAAAGCTTCTCAACACTCCATTAAATCTTGAATCAGGTTGGCCATCATATGTATTAGTAATAGCAACTAACTTTAACGATTGTTTCAACAAGAACATGCCGCTTTGTGATAACTTGTTTCGCTCCCCACATTATCCCTCTCAAGGGCTGATTTGCAAATAAAATTTACTACTAATAATCTACAATGGATTGCAAATGTTATCCAAGCGACATCTACCACTTGTTAGCACTGATCAGTCTTTGCTCTTCTTTTTTCATGAACGAAACCTACCTTTTATGTTTAGTAAAGCATAATGAGAGAATCGGATAACTATCTCGCCTTCAGTAATAAAATATATCATTGACTTGTGGAGTTCTGATCTAGTATTGCTGAGAACGACTATAGGAATTTCAAGGGTTGCTAACAAAGAGAGGCGCCAAGGATGTCCCTGACTTAAATTGGCTTACTACTTGTTTATTCAAGAGACGTTTGTAATTTAATGACTGAGGTGAGGAGATTGCCCTTGATTACCTATACCCGGGGCGATCATCGAAAACAATGTAGACTCAAATTAAGCTTCTCTGTCTTCAGAGTTTTCAAACAAACAGCAACGCTTGCGCGCCATCTATCTCTACAAACAAACAGCCTTTAGTTTACATTGCTACTATTATAACTTTAAAAAATAAAATGAAAAGAGAGATAGAGGTCGCTTTTTGTGCTCTTGTATATGCACAGCCAAATAAGCATGGAACAAAAAGACTGCTGTGGGGTTTGGCCTTTGATCTTAAACTAGATACTCGCAACGCTAGTAGCCTTCTTGTAAGCTTGATCCCAGAAAAGACTTCAGTTGTGGCTTGGATCAGTAGTAACAGTTGCAACTACAGCAGAGAGACAACAACAGTAAAAAGGGATGGCAATTGCATATTGAATATACTGAATACGGAGAGGAAAAGAAAAAAAACACATGTTCATGCACGGGATGTTCCCTTGCTGAAAGTGATGCCGTTACTATGTATAGAGCATACCATCGTCAATGTTACGCTATTTTTTGTTTGTGGCGAACTTAGTCTTGTTGGATATCTGCGATCATCCAGAATAAAGGAAATTGCTTAGCTACAATATCCATCAGGAGAAATTTAAAGAACTCCCTGCTTCTTCCCATGGCAGCACAACATGGTATATTTATACGTTGGGTTCTCAGGATATTTATGTATTTGGGCTCTTATTATTTAGTTTTTAGATTATGTAATAGTTAGTAATGAGGAGAGAGATTCAGTAAAAATTTACATTGTGTTTTTTTCCACGGATATATGGTCGAAATGTCCATACCTTTACCTGGTAACATGCATACATGTTTATTAGTGTACACAGTACATTATGCAAACTGTTTATTAGAGTTCAATGGCCTTTTTCATGATATATTCTGACTCTTCTGTGCACACACTCATCTTTGTGGGAATTTCGTGTATTTCGGAAAAAATGACCATAAACAGTTACTGCTAGTGATTGACATCCTTTTCCCATTTCTTTTTGCAGGAGTAACTAGTTTTCTCCCGCAAATCATGAAAAAGGGATGTACGACAGAGTCCAAGTGCTACCGTAGACGGAATCAACGGGTTAGCCTGCGAGAAAAGGGTGCTGTGGTACCTGTAATTCATGTTGCATAATTATTACACTTTAAATTTTGGTGCAACAATTTAAAACTGGAGCATCCCATTTTTGTGGAAATAGTCCAGACAATTGATATTTCATAGCAATATATGAAGTCTTGTTAGTATGAGGTTATAATGAAGGATCTTCAAAAGGACTCTCTTCTCATTATAGTTGCTGTACCAAAAATTAAAACTATTACAGGCTGAGAAATTATGATGCATGGCAAGCTTACAGTTAAGACGCAACAAGTACCATATGATGTATATTCGATTGCTTAAGTAATAGTTTTGTCTTTTTCCTCAGTACGATCGTGATACACAGGAAAACAAGCGGGTCAATGGAACGGATATTCCCAAACATCATATTCTCGCATTTGAAGATGAGAGGCAGGGCGGAAACTTTTCCATTATAAACAATTCATGTTACATGAAAAGTATAGTTCACAATTCACATTCAAAAGTAACTCATGAGAACAGGGAATATCCAGTAAACATTTTCCCTAACTTTATAGAAAGGAGTCGTGGTAAAGATATAAAAGGGACTCAAAAGACCACATACCCTCCTCTTTTTATAATTTCATAAAACTAAAATGCAATTGCCATCTCTTTCTGCTACCGCCCTTTCACTTTTGATAGCCTTAAATGCGGCCACTCTAACTCAAGCCAAGGTCAAGGTTCTTTCGTGGGATGAGGCCTATCAAAAGGCGGAAGCCTTAGTCAGCAAGATGACTTTGGAACAAAAAGTCAGCATCGAAACTGGAACTGGATGGATGAAAGGAAGATGTGTTGGCAATACTTATCCTATAACCAATCCGGACTTCCCTTCTTTGTGTCTCGAAGACGCGCCCTTAGGTAAACTCTTTTCCGGACATTCACAATGGTATACTAACGCCTTCTATGTATAGGTATGCGTTTTGCTTCAAACGTCAGCTCAGGTGTATCAGGCATTAATGCTGCTGCCTCTTTTGACAAGAAGGTAAAATACAAGTGTGCTTTGATATCTTTGTATTCATATTAATATCGTATTTTTAGGCCATTTATGAACGTGGACAATACATGGGAAAGGAGTTTTACGGAAAAGGTGTCCATATTCAATTAGGTCCTGCCATGAACTTCATGAGGTACATGAAATAACTATACAATGCTTTACTAAGTCTTCTAACACAAATCTTTAACCTTACAGAAGCGCCGAAGGTGGTCGTGGCTGGGGTAAGCGTTTAAATCCAAAGAAAAGTTCCATCAGGTATTAACAACATCTCAATCCTATAGAGAGCGGTGGCGAAGATCCTTACCTCCAAGGTGTAACTGCAGCTGAGACCATCAAGGGTATTCAAGAAGAAGGTGTCATTGCTACTGCAAAGCACTTTATCTTGAACGATCAAGAGCTCAACAGAAAGACTGGCTCGTCTGATGCTGATAAAAGAACTTTGCATGAAGTCTACCTCTGGCCCTTTGCTCGTTCCGTGGAGGCTGGAGTTGGCTCCATCATGTGCAGTTACAACAGACTGAACGGCACTTTTGCTTGTGAAGATGACTACACTATGAACACTGTATTGAAGGGTGAGCTCGGATTCAAGGGTTTCGTTCAATCGGATTGGGCTGCCACCATGTCAACTACCCCCTCTGTCAATGCAGGTCTTGATATGACTATGCCTGGTGATATCACTTTTGAGTCCGGTGACTCTTACTTTGGTCCCAATTTGACCAAAGCTGTCAGCAACCACGAAGTCAAGGAAGAGCGTGTTACAGATATGGCCACACGTATTGTTGCTGCTTGGTACAAGATGGGTCAAGATAAGGGGTAAGATAAGATTTCATATCATGCCTATGCTAAACTAACGGAAACCGCATAGATTCCCCAAGACAAGCATCAATGCCTTCCATAGAGATCAAGAAGACTTTGTCAATGTGCAAGCTGACCACAAGAAGCTCATTCGCGAAATGGGTGCTGCTTCCAATGTTCTTCTCAAGAACTCTGGCGTTCTTCCTCTCGATACCAAGAAAATCAAGTCCATTGCCTTGGTTGGTAGCGATATCAAAAATGGTGCTTCGTAAGTGGATTCATTATCTGAATGCTCTCTCCCTTCTCATCAACTATCTATAGAGCTGTCAACGATGTTACAACTTGCGCTGATCACGGTTGTTCTGATGGCCATCTTGCTCAAGGCTGGGTAAGCAATGAAGGTAGACTTCGACAAATGAGCAATGCTTCTAACCTACTGGAATTCACTAGGGATCTGGCACTGCTGATTTCCCCTACTTGATTGATCCTCTCACTGGTCTCACCAATGCTCTTGGTAAGGGCGTCAAGGTGCAATCTTCTACTGATGACTGGGACCTCAAGAAGGCAGCCGATGCCGCAAAGGGTGCTGATGTCGCCTTCGTCTTTTCCACTGCCAACGCTGGTGAGGAATACATTGTTGTTGATGGCAATGTTGGTGACCGTAACAACCTTTCATTATGGAACAATGGTGATAACTTGGTAGGTTTGACATGTCCATTGGAAATTAACAAAAAAAAAATGCTAACGTATTTCTCAACAGATCAAGGCTGTTGCAGATGCCAACAAGAACACTGTTGTAGTTCTCCACACTGTCGGTAGTGTATTGATGCCTTGGATCAACCACCCCAACATCAAGGCTGTCATGATTCCTGGTCTCGCTGGTCAAGAGTCTGGTAATTCTCTCGCTGATGTTGTTCTCGGTAAAGTCAATCCTTCTGGTCGTCTTCCATACACTATCGCCAAGGAAAATGATGACTACAATGTGCATCCTGATCCCGCAGATCATGTCCTCTACTCTGAAAAGCTCTTGGTCGGATACAAGTGGTTTGACCATGCCAAGATTGAACCCCTCTTCCCCTTTGGCCACGGTTTATCTTACACCAAGTTTGATTACAGTGGATTGAAGGTCAAGGCTAAGAAGAACAAGAACTCTGTTAATGTTACTGCCTCTCTCTCTGTCAAGAACTCTGGAAAGCTTGACGGTGCTGAAGTTGTTCAAGCCTACATTTCTTTCCCTGAGAGTGCTGGTGAGCCACCCAAGCTTCTCCGTGGTTTCGACAAGGTAAAGTAACAGTAATAGTGCTTTATGATAGGCTGATATTGACATGTTTATAATAGAAAATGATCAAGGCTGGCAAGAAGGCCAAGTTTGATTTCGAATTTACTGAGACTGAGCTCAGTATCTGGGATGTTGACGCCGCTAAATGGGTAGTTCCTTCTGGTAAGTTTACCCTCCAAATTGGTGCCTCCAGCCGTGATATCCGTCAAAGCGCCAGCTTCACTCTCTAAGCACTACAAACCTCATACCTCTACTAAAAAAACAAAACACCAATTTCAACCACCCTTGACTAAACATCTATTATGATCTAAATTATTTCAATAAAATACTACTTTTAATCTATACAATGATTCCAGATGCACTCTTGCCAATGGAAACTTGTTATTGCAATGATTCGTAACACAAGATGATCGAAATAATTGTAATGTAAGACATAGTACGACGAACATTTTCGGCGAGATTTGTTTGCTTATTCTCCGTAGACATCTCACACACCTTCCAAATAAAGTCATCAAAGCGGGAAACTTTGTAAATGTGGGGAAATCCCTTGGATGACGGATCAGTTAAAAAAATTCTCAGGGATCAACTTACTGTATTTAAACACATTACATGCTGTTTTCTATGTC
Source organism: Mucor ambiguus (assembly GCA_000950595.1). NCBI lineage: Eukaryota > Fungi > Mucoromycota > Mucoromycetes > Mucorales > Mucoraceae > Mucor > Mucor ambiguus. The sequence continues at coordinate 488,749 of DF836293.1, read as the reverse complement.
TTTGTAAGCAATTGCTAATGAGCTGCAGTGGATTCAAAACAGATGTTTGTGCGCATGATTTTACTTGAATAAAGCGGTATTGGCTGTATAAATTTCATCAACCCTGAGAATGGATACTCGTTTAAACTCTAAGAAGGAGTTGCCCGGATGCGTGGTACAAATATTCCATATGGTGAGCGTAGTATTACGCTTCATATACAGGTAGATGATGGTAACTTGATGTCTAGGATGCGGTACGCTTACTAGTGCTCTATTACAAAAGTTTAATTTAGGCTAGTATGGTGCTGCAATTGTATTTTCAACATGTGTGATACTCATGTATACTTCTAATTGTTTACTTTAATATGATTTATGTAATCAGTGATAGCATATTACAGTGTAATACTTGCTATATGTTGGCTCGAGGTTTGCGATTAGATTAGGGTGTAAATGAACATGATATTTCTACATGGTTAAGTACCCCATTTGATAATTAATACGCAGAGGCATATTAACGTTAATATCTTGATATTTCACTTTAACCGAAATGCACGTAACTACTGCTATACTGTATATGACTACAGGCGTGGGATTCCGGTTGGAAAGCCTGTGAATTGAACCAAGTTTTTCCTTCTTTGCAATCAAATGATTGAATACAAAGGTTTCTTCCCTGAAGTTCCCAGAGATTACTGTATGTGAGCTTAGAAACCAATGAATAGTTGTATATTTTACATTTCAATGAGTGTAACGCGACATCTGCTCAAATGGCTAGCACTAGAATCTTGAAGCATGATGTTGTTTTGCTGTCTAGCTAATTGCTACCTGTTGCATATAATTAGATGAGTAATCTCTTAGTTATGTCCTTTTCTCTAACGCAATCAACTTTTAAGTGCATCTCGTAAATGTGAATATGGCACCAAACATGTATAAAATATGTTTATAGACAGAACAACAGGAATCAGTACTCCTCTATTCAATCTTGACACATCAAAGCTATTCTACCTTCTACGTTACGTTAAAATCCGCAATTACCAATGATTTTATGCATGCATGTTTGTCCCTGTGTGAAATGGAGACTCAAGAATACCTTCTGTTGAACCATATTACAGGGTTGTTCAGTCAGTTGAGTAAGCACTTATTAAGGCTGACCACTTATATAAATGCTATACAAGTCATTAGCCAGAAAAGCGTAATTACATAATGACAAAGCTCTAAATACCGCACTCAACCCCAACCCTTCTTGATTCAGTTTATCAGAGGTTGCACATATTCAACTTTGGGAGATCATCTTTGGCAATCAGTGTACCCTATCCAATTGAAATTCTCCGAGAAGAGAGCAACAACAGGTTGCGCTGACAAATACAATGCTTTTAAATGAGTTTTTTTACCATTTACAAGAGCTCCATCGATAAGTATAGATCACAAAGTATACAATCTGTTGTTTATGGCTGATTGGGATGCCATTGTAACAAGGAACTGGAATTTTTGTATTTGCAGAATTCAACCAAATCCAGCTTTTGGGGTACATTGCCTACTTTCGAGTTTTCTGCACTGATCCGAAATAAGAATTCATTCAGCCTCACATTCAATGTGGCTATATAGCATTAGCTTGTAAGCAGCAACATGTCTCTCATAGCCAGCTTATACATCAACCGTTTATATTCCCATATTCATATCATTTCGAATTTTGGAGACACAAAACGCAAATTAGGATTCATGTTGTACGAATCCTTGATAATTTCCCCGGCAAATACCACCCTCGTTAAACTAAACTAGATGCAGTTTGTATTATATAGCACTAAATATGACAAGACATCATTTGGTGTCTCCCAGTAGTATGTGCGCGAGTGAGTATAAATACGCTCAAGAATAATGGGTCTTCTTTTCAGCATCAGTAAAATATTACAATGCATTTGCAAACACTTTCTAGCTCTGCATTGACTTTGCTTTTAGCACTGAATGCTGCCACTTTGGCTCAAGCTAAGGTTAAAGTTCTGTCTTGGGATGATGCCTATGAGAAGGCTGGTTCTCTGGTGTCCCAAATGTCTGTTGAGCAGAAAGTCTCAATAGCCACTGGCGTTCAATGGGCATGTATGGATCAACGTGACCTTTAGGCATTTGACTAACATCAATATATAGCAAAGAGGCCTGTGTATGGGTAATACTTATGGAACAGAAGAGCCTTACTTTCCATCATTGTGCTTGCAAGACTCTCCTTTAGGCGTTCGACATGCTGCAAATGTTACAAGTGGCGTAGCCGGTATTAACGCAGCTGCTAGCTGGGATAAGAAGGTATTGTAAATTGCCATTGTCTCTTTTAAGAAGTTGTCCTAAATTTTGTTGGTAGGCTATCTATGAAAGAGGTGCATACATGGGAAAGGAATTCCGTGGAAAAGGCGCACATGTTCAATTAGGCCCTGGAATGAACTTTATGAGGTGAGTAGTGGTTGGAATGCCGTTTATATGTATTCGTACTCACCCATGTCAATGATAGATCACAAGAGGGTGGTAGAGGCTGGGAAAGTAAGTTGTTTAGAGTCGCCTGTCAAGCGATTGATTTCAGGATCTAACTATCTTTTACAGGTGCTGGAGAAGATCCTTATCTTCAAGGTGTCACCTCTGCGGAGACCATTAAGGGCATCCAAGATGAAGGTGTCATTGCAACAGCCAAGCATTATCTCTTGAACGATCAAGAACTAAACAGAACTACTAGTTCCTCAGATGTAGATCAAAGAACTTTGCATGAAGTCTATCTATGGCCATTTGCGCGCTCTGTTGAGGCTGGTGTTGGCTCTGTCATGTGCTCCTACAATTTAGTCAATGGCACCTATGCTTGTGAAGATGATTACCTTATGAATACAGTCTTGAAGGGGGAACTTGGATTCAAGGGTTTTGTTCAATCCGACTGGCAAGCAACTCATTCTACCGCAAAGTCAGTCAACGCTGGTCTTGACATGACAATGCCTGGCGACATTGTCTTTTTCTCAAACAGTAGCTATTTTGGAAAGAATCTGACTGATGCCATTGAAAGAAAAGAGGTGCCTGAAGAGAGAGCCACTGATATGGCTACCCGTATCGTCGCTGCTTGGTACAAAGTGGGTCAAGATCAAGGGTAATTACAACAAAAAAAGAAGAATTAGCTGGCTATTGTGATTGACATCAACTCTTAGATTCCCCAATTTGACTCTTTCATCCTTCCACATGGAAAATGCTCCCTTTGTCGATGTCCAGGCCAATCATAAAGAGTTGGTTCGTGAGATGGGTGCTGCCTCTACTGTTCTCCTCAAAAATGCTGATAATACTCTTCCCATTGACCCCAAAAAGGTCAAGAAAATTGCTATCATTGGCTCTGACGCTGGACCTGATCCATATGGTCTCAATTCCTGCTCTAGCCACGGCTGTAGTAATGGTACATTAGCTCAGGGTTGGGGTTCAGGTACAGCTGATTTCCCATACTTGATTGATCCTCTCGCTGGTCTCGCTACTGCCTTTGGAAAGAATGTTGAAATCAAGTCTACATTGGATGACTGGAATCTTGAAAAGGCTGCAGAGGTGGCCACGGATGCTGACTACGCCTTGGTGTTCTCCAATGCTGATTCTGGTGAACAGCATATTGTCGTTGATGGCAACGTGGGTGATCGTAACAATTTGACCTTGTGGCACAACGGCGATGCATTGGTAAAGTAGTATACGCAACATACCCTGGAGTGGCTAATTAAGACTTGTTTCGTAGATCAAAGCAGTTGCTGACGCAAACAAGAACACAATCGTTGTTATTCACGCTGTTGGTGCTGTCATGATGTCTGAATGGATCAACCATCCTAACGTCAAGGCTGTTGTATGGCCAGGTCTTCCAGGTCAAGAATCTGGTAATTCTCTAGCTGATGTCATTACCGGTAAAGTCAATCCATCTGGCCGCCTTCCTTACACTATTGCCAAACAAGAGTCTGATTACAATGCCAAGCCTGATCCCAGTACCGTGATTCAATACAGCGAAAAGTTGTTGGTTGGCTACAAGTGGTTTGACCATGCCAAGATTGAGCCCTTGTTTCCCTTTGGCCATGGCTTATCCTACACCAAGTTTGACTACAGTAAATTGAAGGTCAAGGCCAAGAAGAAGAAGGACATTGTAACTGTCACTGCTTCTCTGTCTGTCAAGAACAGTGGTCAAGTGGATGGTGCTGAAGTCGTCCAAGCTTATATTGAATTCCCTGAAAGTGCTGGTGAGCCTCCCAAAAACTTGAGAGGCTTTGAAAAGACAATGATCAAGGCTGGCAAGAAGGCCAACGTTGATTTTGAATTCACCAAGACTGAGCTCAGTATCTGGGATGTTGATGTGAATGATTGGGTTATTCCTTCTGGCAAGTTTACCCTTCATATTGGTGCCTCTAGCAGAGACATTCGTCAATCTGCTAGCTTTACTCTTTAAATAATTTCTCTAGTTTAAAAACAATGCTAATAAAATAATGACTATACCTGTCTACAGCGTATTTTGGCTTTCATTTTATAATGTGGGCTGCCTAATTGCTCAAAGTGGTACCAAACGCGTGCACCATTTTGTTCAGAGCAAGCACATCAGATAGCTGTGCTTGCTTTATATTGTCTCTTATATTGCAGGCATGGCTATATTGGAGTTAATATTCAGCAGTAGAACTTGAGCTACAGCGTAAACTGCGCAGTGCACACCATAAATAAGCAGAATGCGAAAAATGGCATCAAACTAATTCAATTTAGTACGAATATAACTAGTTAAGCTTTGTGCATCTTTTGATACTACTTTTGTTTTAAATGTGTTTGATTTTTGTACCTCTTTTCGTTATGATGATATCTTTGTTTGAAGCTTTTTAACCGTTTCAGAAAAGTAAATTTTAAAAGCAAAGTTAAACATTATATAAACAAGCTGAAAACTTGATTTTTTTACTATTATAAAGCCAGGATGCAGAATATTTTTGGCGCAAACATTTACGCATTTACCTTTCAAATTGAAATAGCCACAATAGATGCAAGTTGGTTGTTTCGTCTGAAAACGCGATAAAAACACCTTGAAAGTGAATGGTGGTACTGAGCTTGAAAAGCGGTGTTGTTGGTAGTGGCTGGTCTATGTGGCTCATGCGAAATTCAAATCGTACCGCCTTCTCAAGCACGCTACTAGATCATATCGCCAGTTGTGTATATACTTGATACTTCTTGATTTATTTACTGTAGAACTGTTCAAAATAAACTGTTTAAGGAGCTGGGCTTTTGCAAGATATAATTAGGGTCACAGAATGGACTCATAGACTAAATCAAAAAGTGCAATTGACAACAGCGATAGACCTCGAAAGTATCTTGAATTAGAACGATGCCTACACTGATTTACAGCAGAACCATGTGTATGCGTGTTGTTAAGTGCTGGGTTTTACTTGCTTTATAGAACAAAATTCACAAAATTTGTTCTTATCATGACATAAATGGTATGACGGTGTGCTCTTGGTTGTAGGCATCGTCACGGATAAGGTATTTGTGGCATTTCCCTCGGATATATAGCTCACAAAGTTGGGACATTACCATTGCCGAAGCAATTGGTTCAGGGTCTTGATCTGGTTGATTTACCCCAAGCTGCATGAATGTTATTCAATGCCAGATCTTGCAATAGCCGAGCTTACCAAATCTTTGCAGAAGAGCCATAACCGTACAGGACTATAAATAGGCCATGTTCATTTGACATGTGAAGTTCATTTAGGATGGTAGCCAGCTCAACAGGTTTCCTTTCAGGCGCCTAAATGCTCTGTAGATGACTGCATTCACTTAAACTCTTTTCAACGTGAACATCCAAGACGATCATTCGTGCTTGAGTCTACATCCGAAATATGATGCCATTGACTCTCATCATTGCTACAGAAGTTTAACATAATTTTGATGGTAAATGTACACTCTTGACGCATACTTGATTCTGCTTTCTAAGGACCTTACATTATAGTATGTTCTTTGAGAATCAGATAACCGCATCTTACATTGGTTTGAATACAGGCTAGACTAGAACGTTCCATTTTTTTGCCTCTCACTGGACAAACAAAACATCCAATAGCATCTAGACTGTTTATTAAATGTTTGTTTATATGTATGGCGCCGTGGCAGTGGGAAAGTGGCTTCAACGAGGAAATAATTCTTCAAATTACCTTCTTCGTAGCTCAAGTAAACTATTCAAACATACAACCAAAGGAACAGGAGTACGTGTTTAAAAGAGTAATGATGTATGAGTGATGTCTTGTAAAAGAGTTGCATCTGTTAGTTACACAATGTATTTTTTTTACGTCATGTCAACTTTTTGGATCTACAGCAAAACCATAAAGGAAAGGTGACTGTCGCGTTTCGCAACCAAGCTTCATGGTGACCTCATTTGAGTTGCATAAACTGAGACTACAAAGGCTTTGGTATAAAAAGCCCAAAGAATTTGTCTAGTAGACAGACTACTATTTTCTTTTTTGAATCTTTACACATTTTACACATACTTTTTACAAAATGAAAACCTCAAGATACATTGCTCTTCCCTTGGCTTATGCCGTCTGTCTCGTCATGCTCGCTAATGAAGCTCAAGCAAAGGGTAAGTCTTTTAAACACGCTGATCTCAATACATCATTCCGTCTAACATGACAAACCATGGATAGCTGCTACTACTCAAGTTGAGGATGTGACCAATTGGACAAAGGATCAGGTTCAAGCCTATCTTGACAAGTACCAAATCACTTACGACAAGAATGATGAGAGTCTCTTGGACACTGTTAAAAACTATCGTAATGCCGCAGTGGCCAATGCAGGTATTTTTATCAGCGATAAAGCTGACAGTGTTACGCGTTTGGTGGAGGGACTCAAGATCAAGCTTGAAAAACAATACAAGTTGTCTGCCAACAACGTCAATGCATTATCAAATGACCTCTCTCATGAATTGAAGCAACTTGAATTGAGTGGCAGTTTAACACAAGATAAGGTAAAGCAAGCTTTGGATAAATACCAGCACAAGGCTATCAAACAAAAGTATGTCACTGCTGCTCAATGGAAGGACATCTCCAACGACATCCAAGGCTCTTTTACTAGTCCTACCTGGTATCAACGCATCTTTGGTGGTGGACCCTCTCATTCCAAGCTCTTTGCCGAAGACTCTTTCCACACATGGCTCACTACTAGCGTCACTCAACGTTTGCAACAAAACAAAGACTTGACTAAGGCCGAGATTGACTCTGTTATTGAATCCCTCAAGAATGCTATCACCACCACCTCTTCCTCTGTGCAAGATCTCTCCAAATTGGGCACTGCTGCCTGGTGGAAGCAATTTTCCAAGGATCTCGAGAAGTCAGCCAAGCTCAAGCAAAACCAAGCTGATGCCGTCGTGGAGTCCTTGAAGGATGAGGTCAATGCCTACAAGATTTTTGCTATTGACTATGCTGGCGAAACTGCTCAACAAACACAAAACTACTTGTTGAATGCTGCACAATACCTCAAGGACGCTGGTTACGATATTTATCAAAAGGTAGTCCATCCTTTGCAAGCCAACCCCGAGAAGGACGCTAAAGTAAGTGGTGCTCTCTACTCTGCTTCCAGTGCTGCTGCCTCTGCCACCAATGCTGCCGGAGCTTCTGCCTCCAGCCTCCATGCTGCCGCCACTGACGCTGCTGCTGCCGCCACTGACGCTGCTGCCTCTTCCGCCTCTGTCTTGCGCGCTCAAGCCAGCGAATCTGTCTATGATGCCAAGGACAACTTTGGTCGTTTCTGGCGTCAAAAAGAATTAGAGACCTACAAGAAGGTCGGTTATACTGAAGCCCATATTGACTGGATTGAAAACTACCTCTCCAAGACTTTCCATGCCAAGACTGATTTTGCAAGGGATACTGTTCAAAATGCCGTCCGCACTATTCGTCAATACCTCGTTAACGCCAAGGTCCAAACAGCTGCTCATATTGATAGTCAATTAAAGTCAATCGAAGGCCTTATTGAATCCTGGAGACGTACTGTTGTTCGTGATGAATTGTAAATAGTGAATCATCATAGCTCCGTCATCATTAAATCACACCCAAACACTCACTCTCCCTAATAATACTTTTTATTATTTATACATACATACGTCTTTGAAATCCGAACTATTCAGACATTATTTTCATTCTTCCACTTTCTCCCTCTCACATTTTGCTTCCACAAAATAAAAAATATTAGTAGTTTAAAAATGAAACAAGAGTTGTATTTCGAAAGCTTATCGTCATTAAATATGATCTACAGTAACATTGGGAGGCATAAATGAAGATTTTAATGATTCTGGATAAAGCATGTAGAGTACCTATTGATCGAAACAAGGGCGACCTGATGGTCCAATGACGTGAACCCACCTTGGTTTGTAGCATGTGTTCCTTGGACATATGGCACGGTGCAAGCTCGGCTATGCATCCTTAATGTGAGCTGTGGTCATCGGTAAACTAAAACCTGCCCCAAATTACGTTGAAACTTTAATCCAGGCCATGTTTCTGATGTCTATTGTCGTTATTGTTTGTCGCTGCTATAAAGGCGATTAGCAATAGATTGCGTTTTACTTGATTTTTAAGCAATAAAGTGGAGTAAATTATTAATGCTTGTTGACTTTCACAATACAAAGCACAGATACCAAATGTTGGGCGCTAAAGCTGTACATGTACAAACGCAGTGCGCAGAGCATTGCAGATCTTATTGGTCAGATGAAATGAAATATGTATTCTGTGTAATGTTCCTGTGAGCTTTCTTCAGATGTTGAGGTTTAGAGATCATATATATGTAATCATAGGCTATCACGACGATAGAAAAAAAATCCAATGAATGGGGCAAATTGTGAAGAGAGGTGAGCATCCAAAGATGATATGGCAAAAAAAAAAAGTCGTTCTATTGTTCTTTTTTTTTGTGCTAAGGTCGAAAAAAATCACCTCATTTTCCAACATTTAAAACTAAAACCCTGAAATTTCAGGATAGTCCCAGAAAAGGGGGAGAACCATTGTCAATTTGATGTGATTGAGTCCTTACCTTGGGCTATATATACTGAAATATTATGAATCCTGCTTCCTGTCCGAGTTTTCTTTCAACGTAACAAACATTGAGAAAGGAAGGGGATACAAGGAACAAACATATTTGGCAGTAACGAATCCTGGATTACTGATTATCAAACAGAGGATCCCATTATTCAGATAAAGTGTCGCACTGCACATCCAGACCATTGGCTGGATTCCTCCCCAAATGCACACTTTCCCCAGAAGCCCAACATGTTCTACATCTGATCAGAGCCTCGTATAATAGCCCATTTTAAAATTAGTTTAAATACAAAGGGTTATGATCAGTTCAATCTCTCTTCTTTAATTTTCACTTGCACTATCAAACAGAATGTCAGCAACAACAACTACAACACAAGTAAACTCGGGTGGAAAGTACCCTCCTTATGCTTACACACAAACGGAGGATCGCCAACTTCCATTGGCTAATCCCAAGATGCCTCCTTTGTTTGATGAGCCTACTACACTTCAAAACTTTGTCAGTCATGTCAACTGGTTCCAATCTATTCTTTTGATTTCAACACCTCTTTTGGGCATTTACCTTGCCTCCAAAACTGAATTACAAACAAAGACATTGTACTGGGCAATCGTCTACTATTTGATCACTGGTCTGGGTATCACTGCTGGCTACCATCGTTATTGGTCTCATAGATCCTACGATTGTACGTTGCCTACTCGTATTGCTCTTTGCTTGGCTGGCTCGGGTGCCTTCCAAGGCTCAATTCATTGGTGGTCTCGTGGACATCGTGCTCATCACCGTTGGACTGATTCTGACAAGGATCCCTATGCTGCTCCTCGTGGCTTCTTCTTTTCTCATATTGGCTGGATGCTGATCAACAGACCCAAGAACAGAATTGGCTATGCTGACACTGCTGATCTCAAGGCCGATCCTCTTGTTCGCTTTCAACACAAGAACTACATTTACTTTGCTGTCTTTATGGCTTTTGCTTTCCCTACTTTGGTTGCGGGCCTCTTGTGGGGTGATTGGAAGGGTGGTTTCGTCTTTGCTGGTCTCTGTCGCCTTGTTGCCATCCATCATGCCACCTTCTGTGTCAACAGTCTTGCTCATTACATTGGCGACACTCCCTATGATGACTACCACACTCCCAAAGATTCGTGGATTACTGCTATCGTTACTTGTGGTGAAGGCTATCACAATTTTCACCATGAATTTCCTCAAGATTACCGTAACGCTATTCTCTGGCACCAATACGATCCTACAAAGTGGCTCATTAGAGGCTTGAGCTTTATCGGTCAAACATACAACTTGAAGACTTTCTCTGCCAACGAGATCCAAAAGGGCAAGGTTCAAATGATGGAAAAGAAGGCTGATGAGATCAAGCAAACACTTAGCTTTGGTAAGACTCTTGCTGAATTGCCTGTTTATACAATGGAGGAATTCCATGCCAAGGTGAATAGCGAGGATAAGATGTGGGTTCTTTTGGATGGCATCATGTATGATGTCGAGAATTTTGACCATCCTGGTGGAGCCAAGTACCTTAATGCTGGTATTGGTAAGGACATGACCAAGTCTTTTAATGGTGGTATCTACAACCATTCAAACGGTGCCCGTAATTTGCTCTCCAGTATGCGTGTTGGTGTGCTCAAGGGTGCTATTGACATGAACCGCAACTTCTCAAAGACCGAAGCCTGTCAAGAAAAGTGTGCCGAATATGATGGTACTCTCGAGCCCGAGAAGAACAAGACCAAGTAAAGTGTATAGATTCCTTACTTATTGCGCCTCTTTATTTTTACATTTATTCAACTTATTCATCCATTTTATTTCTCCTTCATCAAACCTTTGTATCATACCCTCGAAAATAAATTAAACAATACAGTCAAATAGTAATTTTACGAGCTTTTTTTTTAGCCTGTTGGCATGATCTTAAGTGTATAAGCAGCGAGATTTATATGCCTAGTGCCAATGAACAGTTGCACCTGACATTTGAGCCAAGGCACTTTATGAATTCCAGAAAATACAGGTGTCACAGGCTGTAATTCGCAGCATTAACTCGGCCTTGAAAGCTTGAAATGCGCAGAAACTCTCCTCCAACATTGCAAGCCATACATCAATGCCTTGGATCAGACCTCTTCAGGTAATGGCATGTTGCTTTACTACTCTATGGTGCGCTCAATTTTTGGTACATTGCAAAAGGATGCTATCTTGAGCTATGACATGATTATGAAGTGGAGCATGTGCTACAGTACTGAACCTGTTTTGTCGCTTTCATGAAAAGCAATCAGTCTCAGATGTTTTGCGCGGCGCCAAATGATGGAGCGAACCAAGCTGGCAGATCTAACATGTGCATCAAGTACACACTGATGTTACTTTGAGGCTCTTGCGTATGTATAACCGCTTAGGCTGTTTATCAGGAATTGCTGCAATGCCGTCTAAGAGCAGTGTGTGTATTTGTTTGCAATCAATCGGCAAAACAACCCCCAAAATGTAACGTTACACTTTGGAGCTTTCAAACGTCATTTCTCCGTCTCAGAAGGTCTGCAGTCGGTGGAAGAGAAACAAGAGCAGTTGAATGAAACAGCAGTTGCAAGAGTTGCATTCCTCCAGTAAATATACGACCCTTCATGCTAGTCTATGCGCCAAGATGACTGAATGGGCCGAGTGAGAGCGAGAGGCTTGTAAATATGCTTTATTTATATAAATAAACGCCATCACATGAGCTTTTTTTCTTCCTTCTTGGCAACTAGGAACAGAAAGAGAGATATAACAGTGATAACATTTCTAAATCCGTCATTGCAATGAACAGAATGACGATTGAACAAATAACTGAACTAGGAATCAGCCGCAATTGTTCCTACCATCATTATTCAGAGATACGAAAAGTTTCAACAAGCAGCAGCTTTCATAGAAACAAATCGAGAGAGGCAAAAAGTGCTCATTCATTCGATTTTGCTTGGATTTAAAACGGGAATGATGATATTTTTAACTTATAGAATATTCGCTCAGATCCGGAGGCAGAGGTGCCATCTCATTTGTTGAGATGATTTGTAAAACTTGACGATTGAGGTCAAAAAGGGAACAAAAAGCCCTACTCTTATTGTTTGAAATCGAAAACAAAAGGTATAAATGGCAAGGCACCGATTTCAATTTTCCCGTTATTTATCTCACTTTTTCTTCTGTTCTGTTATAACAAAAAAATGAAGTTTTCTGCTGTTATTGTGTATCTTTCTTGCTTGATTGCTTTGGTGTTTGGCCAAACTACTACTACTCCTGCTCCCCTTAACGCTGGGGTTGCCATCACTAACCCTGTACTCAATGTAAGTCTTTATCGCTTGAACGCCTTTGTTTGATATTAATCGACTCTACTAAACAGTCAACTGCTTACGCTGGCTCCAACTTCACTATCACTTGGACCGTTTTGGACCCCAATGCCACCACCATTGAGGCCATCAGTTTGATGAACGGAAACGCTGCTGCTTTGACATTAGTCTTCCCCAACCTCCTTATCAATGGCTCTATCCCTGTCTCTGACTTGCAATACAACTGGACCATCCCCGCCAATCTCACTACCCGTGAAGACTGTAAGTTGCCAAATTTTTTATACCAAATGGTAGCAAAATGTTTAATTTTATCTTCTATTTACTAGATGTCCTCACCATGCGTGGCAATAACTCTTATGTCACCTATTCTAGCTACTTTTCCATTGTCAACAACAATGCTACTAGCACCAATTCCACTGCTTAACCGTAGAAAATCTTAATCATATATAAATAATAATGTACCATAATAAAGCTTTCTCCACCCAAGTAAATAACGTTGTACTTGCTTGTTTATTTGAATTATATAGACGCCTCTTACATGTGCCGGCCATTGGCTTATTTCTCAACGTCGATTTTTACCAATGATGACATTAAATAATGCTTGTGGAGCTCTAGACATTCTGTATAAAGCTCACTCGTTCAGCAGCCTGAAAACTAAGGTATAATGCGTTCTGGTTGTATAGAAAACTAACCTTCCAGCTATCATTCAAAGCCTGTAAAATTTTGATAGCAATATTGTAAATGCTTCTTGGGTTTGTGAAGCCATCATAACTCTTCAGGAACTGTAAACAAACCAAGGCTCTTGATGCCTTAACTTTTTTGCATGTGCCATATTCAGGACAAGTACCTAACTGTTCTATTTGCACCTGAGTAAGTGTGTCTGATATGGAGATGCACCAAAAGGACTTTTTGTGGCCCAATTTTCATCTTGTTGACAGCTCCAAAGCATTCTGCCAGCAAACAAAATTTGGTTAAACCCCCGACGGATTTTTCAATTGAAATGGAAATTTTCTTTAGATTTTCGACTTGTTTGCTTTATTTTTTCACATTTGAATATGTAAATAGCGATGCTCATCTCATACTTCCTAATGCATTCTAGAAGTAATTTTTATGCCGCATCCGATGGTGCTAATTATAAAAGGTGTTTTGAAGAAGCTTATAGAGCGATGTTTGAAAATTTGAATTGAGTGTTTCGACGAAAATGTCCAGATTTTGCATATTAAGGTCTCACAAATAAAGTCCTAGGGGTTACTTTGGATCAAGAGAAACTTTCTGATTTTATAAATACTATAGTAGAAGACTTCATTTTCGTGGTGAAAAACGCAATCGTTTGATTTTCGATAAAAACCATGAGGTACCCCTCATGGTTTTGAGTCGATTTTTGGTGATCTCGAAAAAGTGGAGCAAAGGTGTGAGTAAGTAAGTGGAAGATTAGAGATATTGTTTGGCACTATTCCGGCAGTTTAAAACGGCTTTTGTCACGAGAAATTTCTGCTCAAATGTACCCATTCTTGCTATGTCTGTATATATTTGAGTGGTGAGAATTAATGCAAGGGATCCCTTGAATATTCTACTGTTCATAATATCTTTACCGCTTTCTTCGAACGAAAATCCAGAGCTTCGTCGATTCAGTCAACGGTACCGATTGAGACAAAAATAAAAGTACTCGGCCATGTAAATATGCCACTCAACACTGCTACGAATGCCTCCTTCAAGGACGGAAATGAAGGTGATGCCGTTGATAATAGAGCCGATGACAATGGTACTGCTAATGCAGTTGAAGCTACTACAGTAATTATTAGTGGGCATGCCGAACAAGAGGCTACTATAGATGATGTTGCCTTACCTCCAACTGCGAAATACAGCAAGATTTGGATACATTTGAGACCTGATTTCTAGCGCTAAAAGCTGTTTTAAACCTTCAGAATAGTACCAAACAATTGCTTTTATCTAGCACTAACTTACTGACACCTTCGCTCAACTTTTTGAGGGCAAAAAAAACATCATCAAAAATCCATCAAAAAAAAGCATGAGGCATCCCTCATACTTTTTATCGAAAATCAAACAATCGTGTTTTTGAAGGCAAAAATGAAGACTTCTACCAAGGTATATACTGAATCAAAAGATTTCTCTTGATCCAAAGCAGGCCCTGAAACTTTGTTTGTGAGACCTTTATATGTAAATTTTTGACATTTTGGCCAAAAGCCACATTTAGTATTTTTCAGAATTGCTCAATAAGTTTGTTAAAAACACTTGCTTTTTTTTGCACCGTTGGATGCGCCTTAAAAATTATTCCAGGGAAGCTTAAGAACGCTTTGGGTTCTCATCACACTCTATATAGTCAGACAAATGCAAAATAGATCAGACAGGTCGATTTTCGATCAGAATTAACGAATCGAATCAGAAAATGGCAACGGACTTTAAATCATTTTGGGTGCAAAATACGGCTTTATGAGGATAATCGAAGCTATTATTGTTAAACAGGGTATTGCGAATCAAAAAGTACTATTGTTAATTCCACCGGAAGTGGGGAAAGGCTCGCATTTTGATAAAGAAACTGATATTTGACTGTGGCTGCCTTCTGAAGTAGTTGGTGATGGTGCCACGATCAGCTTTGATAACGTCCTCTACTCCAATAGCAACTCGAGGCATCTACTTTAGGGTGGGAAGACAGTTGAAGATGTCTCGCGTGTTGGTTGATGGTGTAATCTCGGCGAAGACGTAATCATGGAATTGCGTCTTCAGAGCACCTTCAATATTGCCTGCTGCAAACTTCTGCCTTTTGCTTGGTGTCTCTTCGACATGTGATACTCTTCGCTTGGTTGAGGTAAATGTTGCAGCAGGGTTGATGTCGGATAGATTTAGTTTTTTAAAAAGGTAATTTTGATTTTGATGGTAAATCGAACTTTTTGTAAAGCAGTTGCGGGTTAATAAAACCGGTAATCTCGACAGCAGATTCTACGGTATCATTAACTTGCCTCTCAGTTTTATTAAATACTTTCAACATTTTATTGGAGGATACAAATTTTTGTTTCCTAAAAGAGTTATGATACTGGAAATTACACTAGCTCATCGGAAGACGGTTAAACATGACGACTTGCGAAGAAAACTTCTCAGGTGATGTTAGCTTTATTGTCTTCACAATATGAAATGTGCAAAACAAGGTACAAAATACGTATGCACACGCACGCACGTCCATAGACGTTAGCAAAAACCCATGACCATCTTTGTGTACCCACTAAAAGAAACATTCAACATGTAATGTGCATCCTTTATCTTACATGCAATCTAAGAGAAAACTCAGGGTTAATAACCTAAAAAAGCCAGTATGAATGATATCTCGAGGGTCGCTAGCATCTAATAGGTGTATTGGTTTTAATGTAATACTAAAAACAAGGCTGGAGCAACCCTAAAATGGTTGTTGTAAGAAAAAAGGTTTATTATTATACGAAATGACCTCGTGCTTGTGATGGTGGTTGTGGGGTAGAATCAAGAAGTCATCTAGGAAATGGACACAAACTGGCTCGAGTACACGTTTAAAACAGTAAGAAAAAGAAGAATTGTGTATGAATCAACGACAATATTGTTCTTTTTGTAACTTTAGTATGTTACAAGTTCTATGATCATTGGTTGAGCTGTGGTTTTAAATCTTGGAACTTTTATCGCGATGAGGATGAGCAGTACGCCCACACATGACGGTTGTACTTATACTTGATCCATTATTATATACACAACACAACACAGCACAATACAGTAGAATGGTGCAACTCGAGTATCGAGCTGTTGTTTACAGATACTACAATGTAAGGTACAAGAGTCATGTTTAAAAACGAGACAGGATCCCGCGGACCGTGCAACATTTCACAAACATATAACAATAGGAAAAGAAGGTTTTAGTAGATTTAACTCTTGAGTGCCATGAGTTGCATTGTATGCCTAGTAAAAGCAGAGTATGAGCAATACCTGATTCATTAAAAAGTTTAAAATTAATTGCATTTAAGCACATGTTTTCGCGTAATGAACCACGTTGAAGTGGAGATGCAGCATTGAAAACATCAAGCTATTGGAATCCCTACAATGTATCACAGCATGTTGCCTTTTTTGACATACAATCGCATTCTTGTAGCATTAGAAACAAAACGAACTGAAATGTAGGATAGAAAAAGTATTATT
>DF836293.1:457143-468945 GCA_000950595.1 Mucor ambiguus | reverse complement strand
AATGTCAAAAACCACACCAGAAAAAAAAAAAAAAAAATAGAGGAGCGAGCGATGGTGGGGGTCCGAGCTGGTGCCCTCTTTTTTAATAGAATGGTGATCGGTCATCACATAAAATGTCAATTCCCTTCATAATCTGTACCGTGCGTTAAAGATAGATTTGTGGACGATGGTGGGCCTTTTACCAGCTGACTATTAAAAAGATACCCCTACCACACTGACCATCAGGTCCTATTTTGATGTAAACATATAGACTTATAGAATAAGATGACGATCTCCATGAATGAGAATGACGACGGGCAAGGTCCACGGTGGTAACCATAAATGTCTGGTTTCTATGTAATTTGAACGATGATCGATTTTGTAGTATAAAAGTATCGGGATTGAAATTCCATCTCATCATGTTGGTAACAACATTGCTCTTTTGTTTGTATACCCATACAAGCGTCTTGTTTTTTTGTAATACAAACATGTATCGTTCAAGCACGTTGCCGCCTCTTTGTTCCATCATTTTGAAGCCCATTACGAGAATATTTAATTTCTGTGTTTGCTTGATAGAATGAATGAATTAATTTTACCAATTAACAGGCAACCTGCTAATTCTTCCCCTTTGAGGAGAGCCACGTTTTTTCGAACACTAAATTTCTTGTGTAATATACATTATCGCGTGTGTTGGTACAACGATACCATTAAATCAAATGGGATATTGTATGCGTAAACGTCACCTGTTGAATATCTGAGTTGAGCCTGTTAAGTATATTAAAAGTAGTACAGCTGAATGAAATTAGGAAGGTAGGTTTATCAAGAAGGTACCTATCGGATGCCAGGGCACGAGCCACTAAGAATCGTTTCCTTGAGAAAGTTGCCAGAGACTCATTTTTCGCAGATCAACTTATAAAGAGTGGCGAAATGTTGAACACCCATCATGGTGAGATGGACATTGGATGTGGACATTTTTATTATTTGGTCCACTGATGGCCTACATCACATTATATATAGCAACTGAACGTATGATCGACCAGTGATTTTATAATAGAACATTATTTTATATTGGGTTATTTCAATGTAGGACGAACAATGTTCAAGATTGATCTTGTAAAACATTAACAGAGTAACCCGCGCGTCATAATGCTAAATTAACTATAAATGTAAATTTGCCGTAATTCAAGTATAATTGATGTTATGAGCAATTTATCAAATTATATTGACAAAGATAGCTGTTGCTGATGGTGTACACACTTTTTCTTCGAGGCAGCAGCATAATTCACTCGTTGTTCAAGCTCTCAAATGTTCATCAAGTTAGTATAGCTTTACTTTTGGCTTGCCGCCAAGAAGAGTGTTCTATTCACTGTCATACAATCATTTAATCATTCAAGTCCGCGTTTTATTTTAAAATTATACACATATATCATATATATATAACGCTCAGGTTGTTTCGATCTAAAATAGATGAACTCTCCCTGATTTTGTAAAATGTCAGATCCCGAGTTTCATTCTCTGCATACCTATTTTTGCAATTTTGTGTGTACATTCTTAACATGCAGATGTCTATAGATTAGTTGGGTTTCACCTTTAAGCAGTCTGTATGGTACTGTTACATCCCAAATCATTGATACGTTATAGACAACAAATCACTTCAGGGGAGAACAAGGGCACAATTGAGTCGGCGTATCAACTTGACTTTTTGGTTGCCCATCGTAGAGAAGCATTAGTCTCTCAAATTACAACGTTCATGAACCTTCTTTGCTCTCGTGGCTCTCGTACGTTTTTATTTTGGTGTAGGTCCGTAACTTCGGGAAAGGACACAGTTGGTACGCTTGGACCTTGATAATAATTCATCCATATTTATTAATCCTAAATGTTGGACCCACCCTGTCACATCAAAATTTATATCACATCAAGCACAATCTAGTCCATATCATTTGATCTGCCTATGCTGCGTGTATCATATCTTGAACCTATCTTCTGAAACATGGAGGCATATGAAGGAGAAATATATTTACACAACTCAATTAAGGTTACGAAGAGCGGGGGGTTGCGAAAAGAGAGTTTGCCATGTGGAAGGGCATTCAAGACCAGATGTTTGATAAACGAGCGGCGGGTTGCACAATAAGTCAATGTGTGTGCTCTGTCTCCCTCTTTGACTAATACCTCTGAAATGCACCCGTTTACTAAGTTTATGCACTTGCTTATTTTTGCACATTGAAGGACAAAGCATGGCACTTTACTATAGGAAATTTGAACAGATTCTGCGATGCCCAGTGGTTTCAAATGCTAATGTCACCGCACGTTATTGAGAAGAAATAAACTATACGAGGAATCACAAATGCTACGCAGACTCATATTGATGAGATAACTTTTCTGTTTCAAAGCTTGATATCAGTTGATGCCTTTATTTGAATTCAAGTCTGATACACACTTGATGACATTCTTCGGTTCAGTTTGCTAGACTTTACAACTTTTTATACATAAGTTGCTGAAATGATACAAGTAAAAATAGATCTTATTATTGATTAATAAGCGCCAAAATCATTCCCTTGGGACAGAAGCCATATTTGATGAAATGCCCTTAAATTTAAACTTTGTGTAGGCTTGCAGTTGTAATTATTTCATAATGGCACCAATCTAAACATATGATCTGTGGCCTGAGCCCCTATGCATTTGCTTCCTCATCATTCATCGTTCAACATTATTCTGGTGGTTTGATCAAATGATTCATTTACCTTTCCTTTTTTCTGTCGAAGTTTCGTTTGGGTTCCATCATTCCGATCCCTAATAAAGATATTGGCATTGAAAATCGCAAGCTCAATCATGTGTGCATCCATGCACGCGATTATTATTCAAGACAACCTACAGAAGTGAAATGGCTCGGATCATGCATTCCATCTGTAAAATATTGGTCACCAGCCCCATGATGAAACAAGTGCTGTTGTGATGATGATTTATATATTAGGATGTGAGGCACAGGTTTTGTTTGTAGTCATCTTCCAAAGCGTGTGCGAAAAAATGTGATCCCATGGAACTTGATGAACCGATACTTCGTTGTTGTTTACAAGTACAACAATGGTGATAGTATCACGCCAATTCGCTTAGTGCAAGATGCAATTAACAACAAATAAACAATCATATTTTCATCATCAAAAATGCCATCATCAAGATTAGATAATTAACTCTCGTGTTCACGTTTGTGACATGGAATGCTCAACCGAGAAATCTGTGTTCAATGCAGATATTAGTCTCTCACGCACATTTGCACCTATTTTTCAGTCAAAGCGTTTTGTTTAGGTTAATTATTTGTTGTAGACAGAGAAAGTCTTGTTACTTGATCAGGCTCGATTTTTATTCATTGTTGTGCGAAATTGGTAGTTTGTATTACTCTGCTCAACTTTTGGGCTCATCCGAATGCGCCAGTTTTATGAAAGATACCGTTCTCAAATGTAGACTTTTTATCGCCAGGCTACTCGTTCGAAGAGCCATATCATTGTTCATGCTTGTCCAGCTTGATTGTATAAATCTTAGGCAGATCAGAGATCTTCAGGTACCAAAGCGACGGCGTTTCAATGCTCCTCAGTTTCTTCATGGTTGATTTCATGAAGTTCCAGATGTTTGGCATCAATGTAAAATCAGGGCATACGCAAGATAGTATTTATATGGGTATTGTAACAATAGTTCACATGAAATGCATTTCGTATGCTGATTCGAAACTCATTTGTATTTTTCTGCATAATCCTGTTAATTTATATCGCTAAATTGACACAAAAGCTTACATGGGAAGAAATTTGGTCTTTTTTTTATTGATTTAATAAACATACAGAGAGATGACAAAATTTAAGAAGAACCAGTACCATACTTGCCCTTCCAGACTTCTTCCATCTTCTCGTCTATTCTAGTAAACAAATATTCAGCACCACCCAAAACATGGCTCTCCTTGATGTCCATGGCAAACTCATCAGGAATGGTACGCAAAGGAGCATTTAACTGACGGCACATGCTCTCCGAGGCAGCAGGCATGTAAGGACTAAGGACAGCAGACAAAAGATAGATCAAGTTGGCAGCAGTAGCAACAACGGCATCGCACTTGGGACGAGATTCATCAAACAAGGCATTGCTCAAGTTGGCTTCTTGAAGATATTGGTTACCACGAGCAGAGATATTCATAGCAATACCAAGACCAGATCTAAGCTTCACATTTTCCATAGTATCGATGTATTGCTTCAAGAGTTCATTCACATCCTTGATAAGATCAGTTTCTAACTTTCCAGAGAAATCAGCCTTGGGAATAACACCGTCATACTTGGCAAAGATGAAACGAATAGCACGGTTAACAAAGTTGCCGAGGTTGTTTAACAATTCACTGTTGTTCTTGGTGATGAACTCGTTCCAGGTGAACATAGAATCACTGGTTTCAGGACGAACAGACATGAGGTAATAACGCCAAACGGAAGGAGGAATGCCAGTGGCTTCAGCATTGTTACCAAAGACGCCTACATTACGAGACTTGGAGAACTTGCCGCCCTCGTAGTTGAGATACTCTATCACCCAAATTGTTAACCATCAGACTACATGCTACAACAAACACAACTTACCACAAGTACTGATGTGGTTTACAACAGTCCACTTCTCGCCTGTACCAATCTCGCAACCAGGGAAGATGACAGAGTGGAAAGGCACATTATCCTTACCCATAAATTGATACAACTTGACATTCTCGGGATTCTTCCACCACTTTTCCCATTCATTGGTATAATTGGCAGTAATACTAGGATAACCAATAGGTGCATCAAACCAAACATAGAACACCTTATCTTCATAACCCTCCAGAGGAACAGGAGTACCCCACTTCAAGTCACGGGTGATACAACGAGGTCTCAAACCCTCCTTCAACCAGGATTGAGTGATGTTGACACCGTTAGCAGACCACTTACCATCAACAGCAGATTGCTTGAAGGCAGCTTCAATTTCAGGTTGAAGCTTGGCCAAATCGAGAAAGAGATGGTTAGAGTCCTTGGTGATGGGAGCGTTGCCATCGAGTTTACAACGAGGGTTGACAAGATCGGTAGCATTCAACAGCTTGCCACAAGCATCACATTGGTCACCACGAGCATCATCGTACTTACAGTGAGGACAAGTACCTTCGACGTAACGATCAGCCAAAAATCTGCTACACTTTTCACAGAACAATTGAGTCATGGTTTCCTTGATAATGTTGCCATTCTTGTAGTTCTTCAAGAAGATATCCTGAGCAATCTCTGTCTGCTTGTCAGTGGTGGTGCGACCAAACAGGTCAAAAGACAAATCAAACCATTCGTACACAGCATTGTGGATAGCGTTGTATTTATCACAGAGAGCCTTACATGAGACACCTTCTTCCAAAGCCTTGGTCTCAGTAGCAGTACCGTATTCATCAGTACCACAGAAGAAAGCAGTGTTGTATCCACGAGCACGACAGTATCTAGCGTACACATCTGCACTCAAAGTGGAACCAACAATGTTACCCAAATGAGGCACATTGTTGACATAAGGAAGAGCAGAAGTGATCAAAACGTTACGTTCGTTGTCCTTGGGAAGAACCCTACGCCAATTGCATTAATGTCACTGAAGGTGTATTTTCATGCCGCTCACAACTTACTTGACAGATTGATCAAGGCCCTTGGCAGCGACATTATTGACCTTTTGAGTAGCCTTGTTGAAAACAGGCTTAGGAATCTCTTTGGCGACCTTCTTTTCAGCAAACACAGCCTTGTTTTTGGGTTTGGCTCCCTTATTAGTCTAGAAATTACGAAATTTTACAAATTATGAGTCATATTGCCATTACTGCCTTTTCTCCCCCTTTTTTTCCACGGTATTACCTGTTCCTTGACATGTTCTACACCAGCAGTGAATTTCTCATTCTTGGAAACATTGTTGAACCAAGCAGACAAGGTGGGGTATTTGCTGAGATCCTTGGCAGATGATAAAGTCTCGAAAAGAGTACCATAGTAGATCACATCAACCAAAGTGACACTGGAAGCTTCCTATTATGTAATACATCGAAGCATGAATACATATACGGCCCATACTCAAGCTTTCAGACACACAATACCTTGGCGAAAGCATCGGCATGCTTGGTGAGAATTTCTTCAGCGTTTTGAAAAGCTTGGTCAATTCTTCTCTTGATGACAAGAGGGCTGACAGAGGTCTCTTCCTTTTCAATGACAACGGATTGCAAAGCGTTGAAAGCAGTTGCGTTGAAGATGTACCTAGAATTCAAATGCTTAGCTACATCCGCTTTCTCATTGAACTGCTTAGATGCGAATGCATACAAGCTATTGGCCTTACTTTAAAGCAGCATTCGCGTCTGTCAAAGAGACATCGTTTGATACAACAAAAGTGAGGGCATCACCGGGAGTCTCGACAAGCTTAGCTCCAGTAACCTGGGCAGCGATTGAAAGTTTTAGTGCATTGGCATAAGGCTTTGTATTGGCGGACAACTTGGGCACAGTTATCTTAATGGCTGCGGGCATCTTGCTCTAAACAGAAATATAAAGAAAAAGAAAGAGGTATCTTTGTAGAATCGTGTGGAATCATCGATATTTTGTGTGAGTTTAAATGTCAAAAAAATCGATGGAATAAGCCACTAATCTCTCAAAGTATCTGAAACTGTCGATGGCGTGCTGCAAGAAAGAGTAATCATGATATTCATGCTGTGTACACAATATCCTTTGCAAGGTACAGCCTTCGTCCATATCGGATGCACCAACAATTACATCCCTCCACCTCATGCCATGAAAAATAGTTGATGTGCATCTAACCTAACCCCATACAACCTGGCAATCAAAATAAATATCCATATTCCAGTGTTCCTCGATTGAGTAGTTCTCTATTCAGTTACCACTGTTCGACCAACACAACCTTCATCGCAAACTGATCGAGGAAGACTTGTTTAAACCTTTTTTTTTTCCCTGTTTATTTTGTATGTAATTTTGTGAAATTTGTAGTGTAATAATCTAAGCAGACTTGATCAATTGTGCCAAAGTGTTTTCGATGTCTTGTGCCGATGCGTTGTTGAGGGTTACTTTGCGTTCAATGCCTTTGTCTATATTAAATGTCAAGATTAGTTCAAGAATCAGCAGTAAATGCATATCTCTAGTGCTTTACCGAAACGGGCAAAGGCACGAGCCTCAATACCGCTGGCTTCACGGACCAAGATGGGAAGTTCAGGGTTGGCCTTCTTGATGTTGACGTAGTTCTTTGCGACGAAATCACTATGTAGATTGTTTAGTGGATGTTCATGAGACATTTGCTGTATATTTCGTTACCGAAGACCACTGCTTGAGGGAGAAGTTTGGCAGAATTGAAGACGGAGCTCCTTGAGACCCTTTAATTGTGATTTGAGAGCAGACATGACGAGTTGTTAAAAGAGTGAGGGGTAAGAGAGATAAAGTATGTAAAGTGGGAAAACAAAAATAAATCTATCACACACATCTACCCTGGTGTTGAGTTTCAACCATTCAACACTCATTAATGACGCCGTTTTTCGATTTTAGCGATTCTGATCTTTTGAAATTCTTCTGTTGTGCGATGCGAGTAGCTCAGCTTTGATCAACGAGATTGCAGTTGCTCATTTAATTTGAATGTTGCTTGATTCAAAGACATATGAAGTATTACAATACATTTGATCCAGTGTAATAGCTACTAAATGAGGGGAGCTTATCCATTTGTCATTGTTGAGCTGTTGCCTCATTGACTGTCAAGAAAAGACTCAATTGCCGATATTCGCTCAATTTGCTGATAGTCTGCAGATTTCATCAACATCTTTTTAAATGTAGTTTGAAATATTGATACAAAATTTAATAAAAACTATCATGAGAGATGTGTTATAATAAAGATGAGAGTAAAAAAGCAATTACAAAGAAATAAAGAGGGAAAAAAAAGACAGGAAAATATATATGAAATCTAAATAAAGTGGTGACGAATGGATATGGTGGGTGTATTGAGCAGTTTAGTTTCTCTTACGCTTGGATCCAGAGACAGCAGATCCCTTTAAGCGAGAGTTGAGCACCTTCTTCTTTTGTTCATCAGGCTTGACCTTATTGCGGTTCTTGTTCTTGACGTTTGCAGTATCGTAATAATGAACACCAGCCTTTTTGCCCTTCTTATCAGCTTCGAATTCGTTGTTATTCACTCGGACCTTCTTGACAGGCTGCTCTTCTTCCTCTTCAACTTCCTCTTCGTCATCTTCGGCTCCACTCATTTCGAGTTCGCTATCAACATCGTCTTCAATTTCTTCTTCACCTTCAATGACAGGTGCCTTTACAATAGGACCTTCTTCACCGACGACACTCTCGAAAACTTCGTCCCAGTCAGTAACCTCGGATTCAGCAGCAGCAGCAGACTTTGATTTCTTGGGCTTATCAGCAGAGCCTTCAGCATATGCACGAGCAGCAGCCTCTTCAGCCTTCTTGGCCTTGGCTCTGGCACGCTCTTCAGCAACCAATTGAGCATTGTTTGCTAAATCGTCCTCCAAATAATCACTGGTGACATTGATCTTTGCAAACATTTGTTCGACGCCAAACTTGTTCTTCTTTTCTTCCTTTTGTTCAGCGGTCAAGGGCTCAACAGCTTCAGGAGGAGGAACGTAAAAGGGAATACGACCACGGAGCCAATCGTTGAGAACCATAATAGACACATTGTGGACGTCAGGCTCACCCTTCTTGAGTAATTTACCTGTCTTTCTAGCAATTTGCTCCAAAAAGTCAGTATGGTCCTCCCAGCCTTGGAGACCGTAAGTTCTCTTGAGGTATTCATGTCTAACACGCTCCAAAATAGTAGGGATGGTATCTTCGGGGTTGGCCATCTTCTCCACACGAACTGAACCCTTCAAGATGATATCCACTTCTCCGTCATCAACGTTGGGAGGAACGACACCGGGACAATCAATGAGGTAGATACGCTTCATCAAAGTAATGTACTGCCAGACCTTGGTTTCACCAGGGATAGGAGCAACAGTACACACCTTCTTGGCCTTGAGAGTGTTGATAATGGAAGATTTACCAGTGTTAGGGTAACCAATAAAACCGACAGAAATTTGCTTCTTGTCACTGTGCAAAGAGGAGAACTGACGCAAAAGCTGAATCAAAGAACCCTTACCAAAAGAGTTATTGATGGAAGCATGGAAGGCAAGAGTAGGAGCAGACTTGGAAAGATGAGATACCCAACGAGCAGTAGACCAGGTAGGCACGAGATCACACTTGTTGAGGACGAAAATCAATTGCTTGTGAGGTTTCTCCTTCTTGATAAAGTTTTCAATGTTGCGACAACGAGTACCGATGGGATCACGGGCATCAAGAACATGAATGATAACATCGGATGAATCGATAACCTTGTACAGTTCATTCCAAATACGCTTAGATTGACCAGCTTGGAGATACCAGGCACGAGCAGCATCTGTGTAATCGGATTCCTTGTTGGCCAACAGACTGCTATCCTTGTCAGACTTGTATGTTTCTATGCAAATTGAGATTAATGAAACAACCCTCATGCAGTTCGCCTTTTAACTTATTTACCATGGGTGTCATCGACTCGAGTCATTAACTCTTCCATCGATCCAATGTTCAATTTGGGCTTCTTTCTTTGAGCCTTGTTACCGAATGTGTTGCTGAAAGTATCGGTCTCGAGAATGTGCATACGACCTTGCTTGTCTGAATCTTGCAAAAGAGACATGGGCAATTTATTTTGCTTCAGCAAAACTTGATAAGGATCATCCACTTTAGCTGCTAATGATTCACGGAAATCCTCAAGAGCCTTCTGTCCAATAACTCTCGTATTACCTGAAGAAAAGATAAAACATGTCAATGTGTTGCAAAATTGCCCTTGGCCTAAATCAACTTACCAAACCACTTTCTGTTGGGGGCAACTCGAGCAGTTTTGACTTCAGTGCTTTGGAATTCGGCAGCTTGGATGATTCTACCTTGAGAATTACGAGTGGCTTTACCACCTTTAAGCATATTGATGTACTTGATCTTCTTGGCATCTCTGTAAAAGTTTTCACCCTTGACTCTCAGATTCTTTGCACGATCGTCACCACCAGCCTTATCACGGGCAACTCTTTGCTTTTCTTTCTTAAATTGACCCATTTTTAGATGTTAGAAAAAAATTCTTTAAATAAAAGAGGGATGCTGTTGGATGGAATCTGTGATTTGCATTCTCTTTTATCGAAAAATTATCAAAGAAAAAAAAAACCTGACTGCTTTCCTTTCAAGACTGCTTTGTTATGGGCATCAGGAACGAGATACTTCAAAGGCGTAGAGGTGTTGCATTGTTGCATCTCTTCATTATCGTTGGCTGTACTATTTTTCGTCTAGACTAAGGGAAACCCTCCATTCAATACACTTTCAAGTAGGATATATACTATTAAAAAATTTGAGGCATGTCCATATGGTACTGTTTGAATGCATCAATACAAAGAGTTTTATCTTTGTAGCAATGATGAGCAAAATGGTGATGCCAGTGACAACAAGCTTAACGATCATTAAAGATCCAGATCTAGCTAGGCAATTTGCCCTGCTGTAAAACTCAAACTAGGCAGAAAAAATATGGCCAATGGTTATTCTGTAGTAAATATTTTGAAACTTGCAATTGCTAAAGGATATTTTGAATCATCATCTATCAAATTCGCATTGACGTATTACACACGAAACATAAAGTTGCTTTTTATTCGTGAATTTGGGCTTACCAATCTCAAATTTCACAGAGCCTTTATAATCGAATTATGGATAACACTTATACACAGAATTATTATCGCTTGATTAGCCATCACTCTTCACTGCTAAAGGGTCAATACATCGAGTTCTCGATATCTCAATATCAATCATGATGAATCCGATTGTCAGCTCGGGTAAGATGATGCCATGTGTAATGAAAGGATTAAAATCCCTCTTTACCCAAAAGTAGGATAAGGTGCCGCTATTCAAGAGTCTATTGCATTTGTATTATTTAGCTATTTGACTATCATCAGGCAGTTGGTCCGTAGTGTGAATTTCATTTGGTTTTTGATTTACATAATAAGTTTTTTAATTTAAGGTTTTAGCATTTTTGTCTATGAATGCATAGAACAACCATACTTGAGTCTTCTATGCTGTTGATATGTCTGTTATTCTATGATTCGATTTATTTTATTATCAATGGGCTTGCCGAAGCTCCATTATTCCACAGGTAAGTTGATTATTTGATTGGATGCATTGAATGTTATTGATCTGACATCCTTTACACAGTTTCGTCTGAGGTATATCATTTAAGATTGCTATGTACGGTAGCTGCAAAGGCAATGCTTCACCACAGCATTTACATCACCTTTTGGATATTACAAGCACGGACTTCCACAAATACCTATATATAGCTTTCTTTCCTTTGGTCATTTTGTCATGACATAAAAATTGAGTAACAATGTTGAGAGCCATGATTCCATTATCGTTGAAGCCATGAACTCTAGCGTAACCCCAGAGATTCCACTAGCCTAGGCTCGCCCAAATTTTGGAGCGAGTGTGATGAGCGTATATACTTGGTGTACGACTTAGGAGTCTTGTGAATAATGAAGCAATAGACAAGGCGTTGGCGCATTTTGTAGTCAAACCAGTTTGATCATGCGCTACCTTGCTGCCGTCCATCAGAAGGCCAAAGTGATGCCAGACACTTGCAAAATGAGCTTGCCCCAATACAGCTTGCAATATGCATATCAATAGTGGCACCATTCGATGTTCATTCTAATTCTGCACAAGTATATTGTGGTTAGTGAGCGTTCATTGTATATCTTTGAGAAACTTTATG
>DF836293.1:419335-433215 GCA_000950595.1 Mucor ambiguus | reverse complement strand
CCATACCTTTATCAAGTTGACTTATTATTGTTTTTTTATTCTTTTTTTCCGTGAATTTGATCTATTAAGTCTCAAATTCCACAGTCATAACAAAACGGCTAACAAGAAGAGAGCTACATATGGATGTTTGTGAATTTTGTGCTTGTATATTAAATGTATCATCCCTTCCAGACAACACTTAACATATTATTATATAGTTGCTTATTTTTTACTAATTGGACAACTATAAGCCTGCAGCTCAGTTCTTAGACGAATATTCTTTGGCTCCATTCATCTGCCTCTCTATTCTATTTTATTAAAACTACACACACCACTACGGACCACTTTGTATCAATAGCTTTGCACGGATCAAAATAGATATACACATAAGATTGATCAAGAGGTGAGAGATACTGCCCTCATTATTTTATAGTATATCCAAAGGTTACTCTCACTTTTCAACATGTGTACAAGCATATTATTTTAAAAGCATGTGTATTTTTATTCGACAGATTGCTAAAGAAAAACCTTCAGTCATATGTGTTGCGTTACAACTGAACTGAAGAAACAGTATTGACAAGCAAAAACGATTCAATTATATATGTATTTATGATATGTACGAATATTATGTGTGATTTACAACTTGATCGTTCGAAGAGGATCTAATCTAAATTTTAGTTCTCTCAGTCGAGCACTGGTAGGATTCCACGGTTCAAAGAGTGTCTGCAAATGACGAAGGTCCTCTTTCAGTGATTCATCTGCAAGAATCAGCGGATCCGTACACACGGCATGTAATGCCCATGGTAGATAGAAAGGGTTTTGTTGTTGCTTTGCTTGAAATGAATCCAAGATGGCATCTTCTACTGAGGCAGGTTTCCTTGATGGCATTGGTTGTTGTTGTTGTGAAGAAGGTGACATGCGACGAGTGTATTTACCGAAAGGAGCAGTTTCAAAAGTATATCGAATAGCTGTCATGTACACTTCCAATTCCTCGTAAATAGTGGAATGACCGCCCTCTAATGCGTATAAACTACCTGCCAGTACCTCGCTCAAATGAGTCAATAGATCATAATCTGATAGACCCGAGTTCCGCAGCCTCAATGCAAACACAATCAAATTGATGAGAAAGTCATCCTGGGAATAAATATGGCCGTCAATGTATATAGAACGCAATATGCTCGAGTGATTCACCGATGACATGATGGCAGAATACAATGGTACCACTTGATCCTGCATGGAGCCTGTGAGCACTACCTTGGTTCCGCATTTTAGCACATAGGCAAGTGATTGGCGGAACTTGACCGAGATGGGGCTGTTGGAGTCCATGAATTCAAACAATTCACGTGCGGCATCTGCTTCGAAATACTGGACTAAGAGGTGAGTGATGGTGTGGTAGTAGCTGGTTGTGTAATGTGGTTTTACCTTGACGATGAGGCTGCCTTTGAGAGCAGGAAAGGGCCCACTTGAAATACCAGCCATGGCAAGCACGCAGATGGATTGCCGTATTACATGAATATGACCTCTCTCTAATAGTCTTTGCAGGAGCATGATGGAAACTGGAGTTCCTTGAGAATGAGTCGCCCATAAAACGACGTCTGCTGAAGACACTGCTTCCAACCATTTCGAGTTGTCAATCAACTTGGTATACAACTGATTTACTCTGTCCTCTACTTTGCCTTCTCCCTCTAAAGGTACCATTGTAATAGCATCATCAGGCAATGTGACCTGGTGAACCGATTCGAAATAGAGTTTTACACCCGAGGCCATCTGTTCACAAAACTTGATCGATGTTCCTGTAGGCTCACCTATCATGCTACGCACTAGCTGTATATCCCATAGTATTAATACTCAATTCCATATTGAGTAGAGCACGGCTTACCTTCATGGGGAACCAGCCATGAACGCCCACCACAACGATGCGTTTATCGAGCATGGCAGACTGCACAGGGTCTTTGGCCGATGTATACTGCTTGATATCTTCCACAAAATTGGAGAATTTAGCACGCATTCGTTTTGCTATCCAATTAGATGTGCTATCTTCTTCAACAGCAGGAGGTGCAGGTGTAGGTATAAGAATGGAATTGATGGCATCCATCGCTTTGATAATTAAGTTGCTGTTGTTGTTATTCTGAGTGGCGGTGGTTGCGGAAGCGTTTGAAGCCGAAATCGTGTTCATCTCTGCTGCATCACTCTCTAAAAACTGCGATTCGAACGGTGGAAATACAAAGTTCTTCTTCTTAGGTGGTTGTTGGAACGACGAAATGGATGCAGAATAGCGCAAAGTGTGTGTTGTTGATAATGGAGAAGAAGGTAGAGATGAGGTGCTTTTCACTTTGCGAAGATTTGCATCCGAAGCTGCCGACTCAGCAGCTTCTATTATAGCTGCCTGTGTATGTGTATCTGTGTTTGTTGTTGTTGTCGATGTAGATGCTTCTAAGGTTTGGATTGTAGGGACAGCAGTTTTTTGTTGTGGTTTCTGTTGGTGGATCGACGACGGTCTCGATGAGAATAAGAATGATGACCAAGAGGACGTCTTGGGGTTTTTATCTAATTTATCCAATTCTGCTGCTGCAACTGCAGGTGGTGATGATGGATTGGATGTTGTGGTGGTTGTGGTGGTCGTTGTAGTCGTAGTCGTTGTAGTGGTGGTGGTTGTATTATTCTGATCTAATGCCTCTCTCATTCCATCTATCTCCTCCTCCTCCCCTTCCTCCTCTTGCAATTGCCCATGCTCATCCTGATATGTGTCTTCTCCTTTCGACCCCAGAGGCTTTTCTACCGTAGCAACTGCACCCCTTGTTGTAATAGTGTCTAACACTGTTGGCTCGTTATCCGAGGACGGGAAGCCAAGCCAAGTCCAAAATCCACCGACTTTCTGATCTCCTTTTCCCTGAGCGACAGCGGATGGTTTCTGCGTGGCATTTTCACACGTGGATGATTGCGAGGAATCTAACTTTTGTTGCTGTACTTGTGATTCCTGCTGATGACCAATCTCTTCTTCATCGTCTGTTGTGCTCATGGATACTGTGGGCGTGGTTATGCTAGCAGAGACACTGTGTATATCCTCTTCCGTTAATTCATCTAAATCTTCTACTGGAGCAGAAAGAGGAGCAGGAGGGTTGATCTGCTTTGATAAGCTTTCAATAACCGCTGATGTATTGTTGTTCTCATTGCTGTCTTGGTGTGAATTATTTTTACCATTTGCAGACACACTTGTCGAGAATGTTGCTGGCGCCGCTTTTGGTGAATGAGCCATGCGCTGCAGCAATGAATTCGAGGAATGGCTTGTTATGGAGGAAGGCCTCTCTTGTTGCTGGGCATGCTTGGTAATGTATTTTGGCAAGCTAGATTGCGGAGTGATATTGTCTGGTTTTTGCATGAATATGGGTTTGCTGGTGGCTGTTGTATTGGCAATTGATGGGCTGCTTAGTGAAGAGTAAGATGTCTTTTTAGCCAGTTCAATAGACAGTGATATAGAGGCAGACCGCAAGGGCTCTGAGTCGATTTCGGATGACAAGGCTGAATCATTGTTGACGATACTGATCTGGTCATCCATGTTGACATTGACAGATGTTGATTTCACTGTGGGCAGTACTTTTGGACTCACCATCATAGTAATTGTGTTTGCTGCATTTGTAGTGGTGGTCATGGGAGTAGGAGTCATAGTCGTAGGCGAAGTGGTAGTAGTCATTGTGCTGAACAGCTTCTCACCCTGATGTCTAGCTGTTGTATCGATTGCCATGTTGTGTTTAGCAGCCAGAGGTTTAGTATCTATAGCATTAGGGGTGTTAAACCAACTACGAAACATTTCAAGATATATTGAAAAATGTTGAAAGAGGAAAGAGAAGAAATGTATGAAATAATGTATTGCGTTGGATTTATTAATAAGGGGGGGGGGGAGCATAAACCACCAAAAATCAAAAAAAGTAGGGTGATGCAAGGCATGTGATCTACACAATAAGAGCCGTTGTTCATGACCGACTAATGATATATGCTGCAACATTGAGGGCCACTATTCATCATTATCACGATACATGGATTCTTGAGTCACTCGAATTTCCTCAAGCTCAGGTACTAGTCCACTGAACAACTCTTGCGCTTGCTTAAAGTATGCAAGTTGTATTTGAGCGTAGTCTGCTAGATCACGCAAAGGCTCAGGCTAATCAACAGCAAATGAGTCTTTTTTTTGTTTTACCCCAACCATTTCCAATCATATATAACTTACATCCTCTAATACTGTTTTCATTAAATGGGTTGCTTCTTCAACGGCGCCTACAAATTGATCTTCGGCTTGCTCCACTTGGCTACGAGCGGCATCCAATTTCACAGTAGGCGATTCACGGTAATTGGTCTTTGCAGCATCCAGAGCTAAGCGCTTCACTTGTACATTACGTCTTGCCTTGTTAGCGCCTTCAATAGCAGTCTTGAGTGTAACCTGAATGGGTGTATTAAAGTTGGTGACAATCTCGCTATCCATAGCAAGTCGAGCATCTCCCAGCTTGTTGGACACATTGCCCAGCTTATCAAGAGCCACACCGAATACTTCATCATGGCCGACTTCCATGGCACCATCTAGAGCGACACGGCCAATAGCGTGAGAAAGCGTCTTGGGATGTTCGACTGTCTGTGCACGATCAGGCTTGTTTCTCAACTGCTGAATCTGATTAGTCACAGTGTTTGTGAAGCCAATGAAGGATTCTTGGATCTGCACAGGATAGTCATAGTTGGGCGTGTTGTACGTCTTGGCTACTTTGAGAAAGTTTTGATGGACTCGCGCAATTGTGTCAACCCGCTAGCCATGAATTAGTTAGCACATGTCAAATAGCATGACGGAGATACCCAACAGCGATCAAACTAACCTTTTCCAAATCCTTATATTCCTGAGGTAGTTCTGTGATTTCATCAGCTGTACCAAACTTCTCTTGAGCGTACTAAGTGGTATGCAATCATCAATTAGCAATTAAAAAGCGGGGAGAACATTTAAAACACTCACTTGTCTCACTTGGTCCAGTCCCTTGCCAAGTCTCTCTGTGAGAGGATTAATCTTGGAGGAGATGGTAGCCAGTCCTTCAATGGTCGTCTCCAAGATGGCCGAGGGATTGATGGCACTGTTACGTCTGTTGTTGGCATCTTGGGCTACATCAAGCGCTGGCTCATCTTGGGCAACGCGAATCTCGTTTTGGTCATGCTCCGGCTTCTTGGCAGTAACAGAGGAAGTGACATTTGGCTC
Source organism: Mucor ambiguus (assembly GCA_000950595.1). Lineage (NCBI taxonomy): Eukaryota > Fungi > Mucoromycota > Mucoromycetes > Mucorales > Mucoraceae > Mucor > Mucor ambiguus. Next base: position 428,006 of record DF836293.1, on the reverse strand, counting down.
TTGGTTTTCATTTACCTGGACGGCTGGCTGTTCCACAATAGCAGGAGCGGCCTCTTCTATTGTTGGAGAGGCATCAGCAGTGTTTGGCTTGGCGGAGGGGATCAAGTTGGCATCAGTAGCAGCAGTGGGAGTAGACATTTTTAAACGTTGGATGAAAGGAAGAAAAAGAAAAACCTGAAACTATGATTTACCTAAGCTTTTATATTAATAGCTTTACAATGCAGAATGAAGATTTGTGTATCACTGTGACGTGGTGATAGTGGTGGGCCAGCCTCCAATCCACCTTTTCTGCATTTTATTCACCTTTTTCGTCTGCTTCTTGCACAATCAAATGGACACCACATCACCAACAAATGAAGAGCAGAGAGCAGCTCAGAGACAGCAGGTCAACCGGTCAAGCTTTTATATGCTTCTTTTCCTGTTTTCCTTGCTCTTCTTTAACTTTTCAGACGACAGCTCTGTCAGAACAGGAAAATCAACAAAGAGCGATATATTGGACAACCTGGAGCAGGAAAAAGAGCTTCTGAACAACCTGACATTTGGTGTTAATGTCACGCATGTAACTTCTTTTACAAACTAGTGCTATGAATGTGTAGGCTAACATACTGCATGATAGCCGTTACCACACTCACTTGAAGCGCCTCTACAAGACCTGTGGGCCATTGAAGAGTTGCCTAAATCGCATTACTACCACAACATTACAGGCATTTTCAGAGGTACGCATAAAAAGCTTGCTCACACTACTGCTAGAGCACTTACACCTGATCTTACTAGGTGAATGGAAGAACAGCAATATCAGTGTGCCCGAGTACGTCAATAAAACAGCCATGGAGCAAGCGAGACACACATTTCAGTTTGACGGGCCTGGTTCATTCTCGCTGAATCTCAAGTCGACAGTGACATTGGATAAAGACATTGATTACATTGAGGTTTGGGAGCAACATCCAGTGTGAATATCCTACAACAAATATCTAATGTTCATCAAATGAAGGGATATATCCGTCTGAAAGATGCAGATAAAAGCGATTCTGGTGCGCTACTGCTGGCAGGAGGCGTTCATTTCCTGAATAATGGATCACTGTATATGATGGCTGTTCCAGAAGGGTAAGTCTGCTTGCAGTGATCATTAGACGTTTTATTTTACTGATAGGCAAATTAAGGTTTGCTATTCCTTTAGATGATCTCTTGCATATGCTTCCCACCAACGAGACATTAGTGGCTGCTAGAAACGTGATTGATGAGCAGATTGACAAGCGAATCGATGAGCTAAAGCGAGAGAAATACTGGGCTTGGCAAGGCGTAGATGGTTCAGACGATTCAGCCAATTTACCATTTACATGCCAATTCCAGCTATTTGGCCAGTTACATCCAGTGCCATCGCACATCAAAATGTCAGAGTTGCTCGAGTATGAAAGAGGTTTGTTTCCTCAAAAGAGTGTGCATCGACCCGGTACTGATATAAAAGGACAGAGCTGCAGTATCCCCAAGGCATTTCGACGATCGATCCTCCACCTCTTTTGTTATCTACTGAAATGTATTCTCCCAACTGCGAGTTACTGATTTCAAGCAGAAAAACGGATGGCATCAAGATTGAGAACTACTACAGCAAGGCAGTCGTTTATGCTGGTATTGCAAGTGTAATAGCGGTGATACAGATATTCTCATTGATCCATCAGATGGAGTATACACCCACTCCTTCGGTAAGTCAGCCAGATACAGACTTATTTTGCTCTGACCTAACGCGTGAGCTAGAGCGTTTCGAATGTGTCGTACTGGACAATTGCTATGCAGGCTATCATGGACGGGTATTTGTGCTTACTGTACATTACAACGGGTGTAGTAGTTGAAAACGTGTTTATACCATTTGCTACCGCTGCATTCTTCACGTTTGTCTTGGTATCCGTGTTTGGCATGCGCTATTTACTAGTAGTCTGGAGAATACAACGGCCCGAGTCCATTCGACCTAGCTCACCAGCACCAACTGCGGCTGCTGATGGTGATGCAGATAATGATCGTCGTGCTCCAGATACTGAAAACTTGATACCTGTGGCCAATGTGCGAAGACCCAATACAGCAGAAGTGTCCAATCCTCAACGAGACATCACCTACTTGTATTATAAACTATACGCTGTGCTACTACTTGGATTATTCTTGTTCTATCAATCAGTAACAAGATCAGCATTTGTACAGAACATCATTGTGGGCACATTGGGATTCTTGTTCTATTCATTTTGGGTTCCACAGATTGTACGAAATGTATTTAGAGGCTGCAGACATCCTCTTAGTCATCGCTACATTTTGGTGATGAGCACAACTCGTTTAGGCATTCCATTATACTTTTATGGATGTCCAAACAATCTCATTGGACACCAGAGTACACCTTGGGTATATGCTCTCGTTGCGTATGTTGCAGTACAAGTCATGATTCTGTTCCTTCAGGACACATTTGGGCCTAGATTCTTTGTACCATCTCGTTACTTGCCTCAGACTTACAACTACCATCCAATCTTATCGGTCGATGATGAGGAAACAAACCAAGATCCAACAGGGAAACCACCACAATCCAAAGACTGTGCTATCTGCATGCTACCGATCGATACCAATCATCATGGACACTCTAGCCTTAACGTATTGTCAAGAACGAACTACATGATAACACCTTGTCATCACATGTTTCACACAGAATGTTTAGAAAAGGTAAGCGAGTGTGAGAGAGGACAAATGGATGTCAGATCAGAAAACTCATTGTGATTTGTAAAGTGGATGAGAATTAAGCTGGAATGTCCAGTCTGCAGAGCCTACTTGCCAGCTTGTTAAATACACCGTTCATATATCCCTCTCACTTCTTTACATTATACATTTAAAGCATTTTTTTCAGTATTCCACACCTTATATATTGTTATGGTAACCGGGAGCATGAAGTGATCCTTTCTGCATAGCAACCAGGTACAAAATATTTGCATCCCGTCAGCCATCATCGCTATGGAGACCAATAACCAGATCAAAAATCAAAATTCATCCCACATCGTTGAAATCCATGGTAGCACACAATTTTCTCTTTGTACAAAACCTTAAATGTCTGTATAATGATTGGCGCCATCTTCATGTACCATTTATAATTACGACTGTAAAGATATCCGGCTCGAGCCATTTTAATGAAAAAAGGGAGTTTTCTTGATAATTTTGTTGATTTCCCTTTTAAAGATATCTCTTTTCTCGTTGAATACATATCTTTTCACTCTTTTTTCAGTCGAGGGAAAAGAAAGGAACCAAACATTATATATCAACTCAAAAATATATAGAGTATATACGGTATATACAATATATATTTGATCAGCTAACTATCAATGGGCAATACCATATCAACGCCCAATCAACCAGACCAACCTCATCATCATGGAGGCACATTATCTCACAGCTCTCGAAGACCGTCTCAGAAACCACCATCGACGAGAAGCCTACGAAAAATGACTTCTTCATCGACTCTATCCAGTTTGAAGATGTACAGACAAAACAACCGCTCAGAGACTTCATTGTCATCAAAGATGTCCAGCAGGTCAGCAAGTAGAGCCACATCAAATTTTGGGGAAAAGATATTAGATATCAGTAAACCGACGAAATTTGAACATGGCATACATGTAGAATATAATAGAGACAGTGGAAAATATATGGTATAGTCTGTAAAATGTGTCCATGACTACAGGATGATTCATCCATTTGTAATAGGGCTTACCTGATGTTTGGCAATCCAATCTACCCAGTGATGATGTTTTAGACACCCACTATGTTACTCCTCACCTTGTGCCTTCGCCAGTAAAACCAGAACGTAATGTATTTTTTTTTTCTTTCAAAAGAGGGTGTAAACATGTGCTTTTTTCGCTATATGTTATATAACCCTCACCTTTTTTTTTGTGTCTGTTGGTGTGGTGGGTCCCCTTCATCTTATACAAACAGCTTCTAACCTCCCGTTTTCTTTCACCATTCTAGGCGATCCAAGCACACTACAAAAGGCACCAACACTGATTGGAAAGCCATACAATGTTCAACACAATGTGCATGTACAAGTTGGAAAATATGGATTCAAGGGATTACCTATTAAATGGCAAAAGATCTTGCTTGCTTCGGGAGTGCCTGAGGAAGTGGTCAAAAATAATCCTGCCACGGTTGAAAAACTGATGCATAATATACGTATGCCTGATTCGCTTCAATCCAATGCTGCACATCATGCGTCACCCGACAAACCTTCCACATCCACCACCACGACTATTTCATCCTCACTATCAACACATACCATCGAGGAAGAGCCTTCAGACGAGCAGGACCATGAAGAATATCAAAAGCAACAGCAGCAAAATGACCAGTTACCGATGGGATATGCACCACCCTCACGTGCAAGGTCATCCAAGCTACTACATCTCTCATTATTTAAGTCATCCACAGATATACCACCTCTTCCAGAGATAGAGGATCCCACCACAACATATAATACTATTAATAATAATACTTCAATTAATAACAACAGCACTGATTCACACCTAGCACTCAATTCGAACTTTATCGGTAAGTACAAGGTGTTGTAAGTAGATGCAAAAACTGAGCTTCTGTCTAGATGATCTTGTGGACGCAGCAGATCCCATCAAGTTATATACCGATCTCATCCTCATTGCAGAGGGCGAGTCTGGTCCCATGTACGCTGCCAAACATATCACTACTAAACGTATTGTCGCCATCAAAAAGATTCCCCACACTGCACAAGAAAAGCTGAGCAAGATTCGAAACGAATTAACCACCATGAAGATGAGCAGACATCCCAACGTAGTGGAATTCATTGCTTGCTATACGACACCTGACGATATCTGGGTGGTGATGGAATGCATGGATGTGTCGCTGGCTGATATTATCTCTATATCTGAAAGTCCTCGTATGCGGGAGGATCAAATTGCTCGAGTGGCAAGAGACACCTTGAGAGCGCTGTGCAGAATACATCGTTTAAACCGTATTCATCGAGATATTCGAAGCGACAATATATTACTGAACATGAGAGGCGAAATCAAACTGGGTATGTATATGCTGTATCAGTGCGCTACAGACCAACTAACACCTTTCTTAAAAGCTGATTTTGGACATTGTGCACAGCTATCAAAAACACAACCTGAGAGAAATTCAATTGTAGGCACACCATACTGGATGGCGCCTGAAGTGATCAAAGGCTTACAGTACAATGCAAAAGTGGATATATGGAGTCTGGGCGTTGTGCTGATTGAGATGGCAGAGGGAGATCCACCCTATGTTGAATACCCTCCATTGAGAGTGAGTGCACAATGTTATTAAATATAGCCCACATGTTAACAAACCCACTCTTTCAGGCTTTATTCTTGATCGTATCCAATGGTTTACCGCCACTAAAAGAACCAGATCGTTGGTCTGATCAATTCAAAGATTTTTTATCGCTTTGCACCACTGTAAATCAAGAGGAGAGACCTGATGCAGATACATTGCTAAAACATCCATTTCTTCGATCTGTTGGCACGACAGAGGACATGATTGAGCTGATTGAAGATACTCGCCGACTGGAATTGCTGGAACAAGAGGCGGAAGAGGAGCAAACTGAGGATTTAGAAGTTGGTCATTCATAAATAAGAGCATCGCTTTAATAAAATGTGTAAAATAACGCTTTTTTATATATATTATTTATTCCAAAATATGTACAATTGCGACCAACTTAGTTGGTGGTTACTTCCATACCACGAAGACTAGCTGTTGCTAAGCACTGATTGACAACTTCCAATAGATGATTGTTTTCCAAGGCTGCAGCCACTCTTTCCTTGTCGTTCAGCTGCTTGTTTACTGCTCCTTCAGACTGATGGGTTCCCTTGCGAACTCTGATATCCACCTACAATTAGCTGTATTAGTAAGCCCATACAAAAGTATGATAATGTCAAATAGTTTACCTTGAATCTATCTGGCAGACTACGCAGCAAACGCACTCGAATACATAAACCAATCAATGTAGCCATAGAGCAATGAGGAATAGTGGGTGTGAATTCAATCAGAACCTTGTTTGTTTCGTTGTTCACTTCGATGTGATCGAATTGAGTAACATTCAACTGCTCCAAAGTCAATGGATGTTCAGGGTCTGAAATAGAACGGATAAGGTCAAAGACTTCTTGCGAATCAATAGCATCTTCAATATCATCATCATATTCTGCTTCAGTTTCTTTGCGGACAAATGTCTTTGTATTATAAATAGTTGGATTAGCGTTAATAAGATTTTGCGACATGTATGCTGTATGATTAGTATAGGAAAAAGAGGGAAGAGTGGTAGAAAAAAATTGCAAGATACACAGATCTTTTATTCCAATACGAACAAGATTTGATTGGTTTATCAGTTGCTTGTAATGCTCTGTTTCAAATGTACTAACCATGAATCAGACATCGCTTTATACTTCAATGTCTACTCAGGGGAGATCGTAACCCTGTAGAATAATCTACGAAGCATCGAAAAAAGCCTGAATATGTTGATTATGCAATAGTGCTTCTTTGCTATGCGAATTCAAAAGATCGAAAGACTGTATGAGATTAAAATATAGACTTTATTAGAAACTGATGTAGATGAAAAGGCTTTACAGCAAAGCGGATGCTATCATCTTGTTTGACACATCCCACAGCTTTTTTGCCATCTTTTGATTATCTGCTTGCTCGTTTAACAAAACGGTATTGACAGTATTGTCACTATAAAAAGCACCCTTCTTGATATCAGGAGAAACAGCACAGTATACATTCGTGGATGCCCCTACGCCGACTTGTTTTTTGTTTGACATTTCTTGGAAAGTGGCTCTATAGTTTCTCATACTGCAAACGTAATCAAGTAGCATCGGGGCAGTAATATGGCGCATAAGATTGGATTCTACAAAGCCAGGATGCAGACTGACTACTGTGATATCGACATTCTGAGCATCAAATCGACGCTGGAGTTCTTTTGCGTGCAAAATATTTGCTAGTTTGGATTGTCCGTATACCTTGAAATAGCTGTATCTTTTCTCAGCATTCAAGTTGTCAAAGTCGATACCTCCAGCACCTAGCATTTGGCTATTACCACATGAGCTGACAACGACCACACGAGCTGGAGCACTTTGCTTGAGTTTGTCCATCAAGAGTTCAGTAAGGTAAAAGTGGCCCAGATGATTCACACCAAATTGAGCCTCGAAGCCATCTTTAGTAAACGATTTAGGACATGCCATTATACCTGCATTATTGATGAGAATATGGAGAGGTAGTTCAAGAGCTAGGAATGTATCAGCAAATGCTTTGATGGAGGAGAGATCTGATAAGTCCAACTGCATTGGCACCAAGTCTGCATGAGGCACAGTCTTTTTAATGTCTTGAATAGCTCCATTTGCTTTCTCGAGTGTTCTGCAAGGGATAATGACTTTAGCACCAACAGATGAGAGGACACGAGCGTTCTCTAAGCCAACACCCGAATTGGCTCCAGTAATGATGACAATTTTGCCTGTCAAATCCGTATTGTAGAACTTTACAATGTCTTCAGCAGATGAGCTGCTAGTGATAGTAGAAGTAGTTTGAGTCATGATTGATTTAGTAAGTTTTTGAGATGTAGATCAAGGTACCAAATATTAGTTGTATATATACATAAAATCCAGGATATAGCTGACGAATTTGCGCCTTCTTTATTAGGCAGTTTACGTTTTAATTTTACGTCTGAGCCCAAGGATGGAATCAATTTACGTACGGTTTATTTCTTTTTTGGGAAATAAGGAGACGTAAGGCAGCAGGTAGAAAAACTACCTAAATAAGGAAGGAGTTTCAGCTTGTAAACATCATTGACTACCAGAACATCATTGTTCTGGTAAAAATGCCTTCCTGATATGGTAAACTTTTTTTGGTTTTCATATTTCTTTCCAAATGACCGAAGTTTATACAGATCTTATCGAGTTAGTATTTGGTGCCACAGGTTAGCAATTTTGTTCTAGCCACTACATAAAGAGCCATTGTTATTCAATGCTTGGAAGAAGGCGCTGTTGACAAGCAGTTGTTAAAGGATGTGTTGGAGAATTATATACACACAAAAGTTGTATTAGTTGGTAGACCTTTTGTTGAACTTGGCGAAAGTGTGCCTTAACGCAAATTGGAACTTGCCTTTACATATAATTTGGCAACTTCATTCACTAAAAACAGGTAGGAAAGATTTGGGGAATTGATAATCTCGAAGCTCATCGAGATGATGTATTCAGAAGCATCTCGTAAGTATGCTCATAACTTCAATATTTAGAAAAGACAGCACACTGCTGGCATTACCTTTCACTATTCCAAAATATGCAAATTACAGCGAAATCTGGATGTATTTAAGCCATGATTACTCATGATAGAAGCCGTTTTAGGCTGCCAAACTAACTCCAAACAACTGCTCTCGTCCAACACTTACTTCCTAACGCCTTTGCTCAACTTTTTTAGGGCCTAAAAAACATCGCCAAAAACCCATCATGGACAATTTTTGGCCAGTGTAGATTGCAGGTAAACNTGCAGGATTTAACTGTATAAAGCGTGATGATAATCCAAAGCTCCTTTAAGCTTCCTTGGAGCACCTTTTAAAGCGCATCCAATGGTGTAAAGAAAATTAAGTGTTTTGAATAAGCTGATTGAGCAATTTTGG
>DF836293.1:379478-391953 GCA_000950595.1 Mucor ambiguus | reverse complement strand
CTTAGTAGAAGTCTTTGTTTTTGCCTTCAAAAACGCGATCGTTTGATTTTTGATGAAAAGTATGAGGTACCACTCATGCTTTTCGATGGATTTTTGATGATATTTTTTTTGTCCTCAAAAGGTTGAGCAAAGGTAGCATTAAGCTACCGCTGGACGAAAGCAATTGTTTGGTGCTATTTTGAAGGTCTAAAACAGCTTTTAGCGTGAGGAAACTGGTCTCAAATGTATACAAATTTTGCTGTATTTCGCAATTGGAGGTGAGGCAACATCATCTGTAGCCTCTTGTTTGGCATGACCATCATTAATGACTGTAGCTTTGACTGCATTAGCAGCATAGCTGTCGCTGGTTTTAATATCAACGGCAGTACCTTCATTTTCATCCTTGGAGACATTTGTAGCAATGTTGAGTGAGATATTTACATGGCTGAGTGCTTTTATTGTTGTCTCGGTCGCTACCGCTGATTGAATCGTCGAAGCTCTGGATTTTTGCTCAAAGAATGCGGTGAAGACATTGTGAACAGTAAACTATTCAAGGGCTTCCTCCTAGGCGTTTTAATACAGCCATTATCGCGTACATACATCGGACGCAAGACAAAGGCTTATAACACCGATTCCGAATTAGGCAGATAGAAGGATAATATTATACAGGTGGTAGTACTACTAAAAGGTATTTAGGGGATTATTTTTTACGATTTATAACTTTTATTAAGCACGTTAATATATTAAGACGAGCCTTTCCCCACTTCGGGTGATTTCCTGACCTACGCTTCGATTCGGTGGAAACCAACCTACGTGGAAACTACTCATTATTATGTTATGATATGTCAATGTGTTACATTGGTCTATCTGGGTAGATGATATACCTATTTCGTAAGACAAGGGCCGCATTGATACGGCTGAAGATGAATATTGCATCTCGAGCGCAATCATGATGAATGGATGCACAAACCGATCGCATCATGTTGCTCATCACAGTCTAAAATTAGGTTCTTACTAAACCTTGATTAACCTATACTCTGTGTACAATCTCGCCATATGTGATAAGAATATGTATCGTCCAAGGGCACTTTATCCATCAATGGACAATCAGGACTACAACGAAAGATCGACTATTCTCAATTTAGAAAAATATGCATTTTTGTCTATTGATTTATAGTGCAAACGGTAAAATTAAATCGGCATTGTACGATCGCCTGTTGCGATCGCATGCATATCATCAAGTCGAGGTGAATTCTGTTGTAGGACAAGAGATGAGAGCAAAGTGTTTACTTTTTTATTATCATTATTAATTAAAAATAATGAAAGATTAATAGAACAAAAAAAGGTGAGAAAAAGCTTGCAATGATTGCACCTACTCCTGGAGAATCATCTTTTTAGTAGAAGTGGGAGACTTTTCAGCATTGGAATCAGTGGGTAATCTGTTCCAATAACGCTGTTGGATAATGCCTTCTTTGAAAAGGTTTTGCAAATCGCTTCCAGCATCGCTAGAAACAAAGACACCAATCTCCTTTTGCTTGGGAGTACTGATATTAAGAGCTTCACTGGGCAATTGAGCAGCCTTCAACAGGGTAGTAGCACGACCAGAAGCAGCAATAGGCTTGCCATGGCGATAAGCATCCAACAAGAAGACGGCAGGTTCATTATAAGGGAAAGCAGAGACACTATCAGTCAGCAATTGGAAGGCACTCTTCTCACCAGAGGGGACATAGACAGCATCGTAAAGCACAGAAGATGTAGTGAGGAAAGTGTGGTTGGTAACAATACCATCTTGCTCACCCAACTTGAAGCCAACATACTCAGGGTAGGCGCCTTCTTTATCGAGAAAATCAAACATGGTTTTAGCTTCAGAGACATCAATGCCTGGGGCAGTGAAGATGGCCACCTTCTTGGTACGAATATGGTTAGGCTTGGGGTAGTTTTCAATGGATAAACCTTTAGAGGTCTTCTTTTCATTCTTTGAAACAGGTTTGGGCTCTGGTACACCCAAGGCGTAGGCAACACGGACAGCCAAATTGTTGTCAACATGATTGAATACTTGCACCATTCTCTTGTGAACGTCATTATCAGCGCATTTACCAAGTTCAAAGCGAGCAGCATCGACCAACTGTTGTTGCTCAGGCGTAGTTAAACTGTTCCAAAAGAGTTGAGCTTGAGAATAGTGATCAGAATACTTGCCACCTTTGCCTCTTTGCTTGTTAGCATTGAGATGCTCAGGATACTCCAAGTAGCCATCCGTCTTGTTATTGGCCATAGCAGGTGTGTTGTCTTGCAACTTGTTTGGAAAGTAGGCGACCTTACCCTTGTACACATTGCGTTGCATGTAACCATCGCGTTGGTTGTTGTGGACGGGGACCAATGGTTTGTTGATAGGCAGCTGGAGGAAGTTGGCAGAGTTCATTCTGTTGATTTGTGTGTCCAGGTAACTGAACAAACGACCTTGCAAGAGAGGGTCATCGGTGAATGTGATACCTGTGCGTAGTCCATGTGTTAGCATTGGGTTGGTATCATTGATAGTGTGCAACATTTACCTCTGACAATGTGTCCCAGATGGAAAGTAACTTGCTCGGTTTCGGAAAAGTAGTTCTCCACATTGCGATTCAATGTCATCTTACCGAGTTTGGTAACAGGCACAATGGACTCGGGAATGATTTTGGTAGAATCAAGCAAGTCAAAGTCAAAGCTGTCTTCGTCTTCAGGCTTTACAATCTGAACACCGAGTTCGTATTCGGGATAGTCTCCTTTTTCAATGGCAGTGTACAAATCGTTACGATGATAATCAATGTCTTTACCAGCAATCTTCTGGGCTTCGTCCCACACCAAGTTGGATAAACCTTGCAATGGCTTCCAATGAAATTTGACAAATACCGTCTTGCCTTCTTCATTGATTAATCTGAACCTAAAGTTTGATAAATTATAAAACATTGGTCAATATGACGCCATTATCAAATCACGCATATGAGGGTATTTTTACGTACGTATGAACTCCAAACCCTTCGACTTGACGGAAACTCTTGACGAGACCACGGCCAGAAAGAGCCCACAAGACGGTATGAATACTCTCTGTATGTTCAGCAAAGAAATCATACGAAGTGCAGTGCGCAGTTCCTGCTTGAGGAACTTCCTTGTCTGGTTCTGGCTTGCCTGCATGAATTAAATCTGGAAACTTGATTGCATCTAGTACGCTTATATTAAAAAAAAACCCGGTCTCATCACTAGTTCATTAACCAAAAAAACTAACCTTGAATAAAGAAGGGTGCAATAACGTTACCAACTATCATATTTATGCTGCGTTAGTATCATGGTGGTAGGGTTGCCCATTTCAGTCTTACCTAGATCAAAGTTGCCTTCGCCAGTGTAGAATCGCGTAGCAAAACCACGGACATCACGCACTGTATCAGGAGATCCTCTTGAGCCCAATACAGTGGAGAACCGAACAAACGTAGGCGTCTTGACATCAGGATCCTGAAGGAACTTGGCAGCAGTGATGTTAGACCAGTCTTGGTAGGGCTGGAAGTAGCCGTGAGCACCGACACCTCTTGCATGGACGACACGCTCAGGAATTCTAGAAAAATATATATCAGCATTGTCATCAAAGGGAGTCTTCCGTAGTTGATATGTAAGATATACCTTTCATGATCTAGAGAGGAGGTGGATGATGGATAGATACATTTAATGTCAATGATCACAATGACTATCCTCCACAACATTCAACTTACCGAAATGCATAATCTTTTCTCTCAACTGAAAGTCTTCCAGCAACGTAGGGCCTCTTTTGCCAACAGTCAAGCTGTCAGTGTTATTGATTTTGGCACCAAAGTTGGTGGTTTCTGTGGTTCCAGCATCGACGACGTAAGCATCACCAACAGGGTCCTTTTGAGCCAAGCAGCATTGAGCTACCACAGTGAGTGGAATGATAAGAGTTACTAATTTCATTCTGGAAATGTAAGAATTATGTAAAGAGAAAAGAAAAAAGTAGACAAACAACATTTGCTCAATGTCTTTTTATAAGCAATTTGTTGATCGATGCGGTGTGCTTAGACTTCTCCGACCCTCAAACAATGCACACAAAGGGTTTAGAGCCAATTTCTAATGATAAAATAGGATAATTTAAAAGATCGAAGTTACACAAATATTTAAAAGTATTTCTGGCCAATCATTCTAAGCTGTCAAACAGCAACAAGAAAAACAAAAAAAGACACTTTTTTACTACTATTTACTATTTACTCTTTAACATGTATAAGCAACAAAACACCAACTTAAAATCCGCCACCTTAGCTCAAGCCAAAAAAGCGGCAGCAAAAATTACAATTGGACCGATGAGAGACGTCTTACTGTTATTGAAGCTATGATAGATCATCGTTCTTTTGAACAAAAGCATCACTTTGTGACAAAGGTTTGGTAAACAGTTTACGGATGTAATAAAAAGAACTTTACATTGCCTTATGGAACCAACTACAGCCCAAGGTCTTGTAATCAACACCAAGCTCATGCCTACAGTGGCAAACCCATCTACAATCATACAAGATATTGACCCAGGTATCGTTACTGCTGCATCTGGTGTGGCTACCGCTCCTGGTTCCCTTTTTAAAGCTGTAAACAGATTCCATGCTATCTCAAATGATCAGATTGTGCCTCGCTTAAAGGACAAGGATTGCCCCTTCTCTTTGACTGCCAATATGGTCAACACGGCTGTCATGCTGGACCAAGATAGAAAGCAAAGAGAGAAGAAGGATATCAGCCGCAAGAAGAAGTGAAATGCAGTCAAGCAAAAATACTGGCTCAAAAAGTATCATCAACGAAAGGTTGCCAGCGACAAGACGGTCCATGATCAAGCAAAAGGTTCTTGTACTATTACGTTCACAGAAAACAGGCCTGGATCTAGGGCTTATATAAAAGGAAATTTTCGTAGAAGCCCGAGTGCATGCTACAAGCAATTGGCTGCTAGCACCAACGACTCGGTTGTCTCTGTCGATGGATACAAGTCAACAGTGACATGCTCGTTTTGCTTTCATTGAACAACCAAACAGGCTCATCTCAGGGACGGTCGTATCAGAAAGATTCCCAGAAGGCTTACCACAGGCTCTACAACAGCTAATTGCGACCTAAATGGTGCGAAAAACATTGCTCTCATAGGCTTCTCTTGCCTGTTGGCTCAAGATGGCCTTCCTCTTCCTGCCTTTCGACGCATTCTGAACTCAAACGAGTAAGGCTATATACTATTCAATTGCCAGTGGTAAAATGAGCCTAATCTATTTTATTATAGCTATAGCTTGTCTCAATCGCTTCTTGCCCATCAGAGTTATGATGATGTGGGGATTTCCACTCAAACTGGCGACTGATTAGCGTTCCTCCCGGATGCTAATTGACAACCGCTTTCAGCCTTTCTCATTTCTTGCGAAACTTTAGTAACTAATTTCAATCTAACTGCTTAACTGCTTGGCTCTGGTGCATTCAGGATCATGTATATTACCATTATATGTCTTAATTGGCTACCTGGATTTTCTATAGTGCTTCAAATGTGCCACACACATTTGATAGGCCTTTTAAAGATAGAGACCCTATTTTAGATACTTAAAAATAGACCAATCATGATCACAAACTAAATATAAGTGATTAAATTCGACCTTTTCCAGTACCCCTATTCCACTTTTCTTTTTTATTCTTCTTCTTTTCCCTATACAACATAGCCAAATATGAGTGAAGTTACCAGATATTCATTAGAAGATCAACAGCAGCAGCAGCAGCAGCCCTATCCAACACAAAAACAACAACAGCAGCAGCCACCTCAAGTGCCTTCACATGAACTATTTGATATTTCTCCTACACCTTCAAAATCAGTACATCGCTCAAAGACAGTTCGTAACCTTAACTCTGCAGGAAGCAAGATGAGAGGTTTATTCAAGACGAAAAATGCCAAAAACAAGGAATCCTCTACATCATCTAATAGCAGTGGCGATGATAACAGCCCTGGTTTCTTGACCAGACCCATCTTGGCGACATCTGCTTCTTACGGTCCAACAAGCGCAAGCGATAACTTTCATTACCAACACCAACAGCAGCAATATGCCCCACCTCCACCACAGGCACAGGCACAAGCACAGGCACAAGCACAGGCACAAACACAGTTGCAGCAACAGCAACAGCCTCATCAAAAGCAAGGTACACAAATATTTGTTCATATTGATGTTCCCTTATTTATAACCTTGTTTTTATTTATTTCTCCCCTTTTCCTCTCTCTCTCTCTCTTACTTTCTAAATAACAGAAGATCGCTTTGATATGAATGCCTCCGAGAATGAGGTTAAATCCAATGGTTTGCCCTCAGATGAAGTTGATCAGAACCAACAGCAGATATTACAACAACAACAACAGCAGCAGCAGCAACAGCAGCAGCAACAGCAACACATGAATTTCCAAATGGAATTAGAACAACTAAACGAACTCATCGCTCAAAGATCTTTGGAGATCCAGAATGAAAAGAAAAACAAGGAGCGTCTTCAGAACGAGCTCAGCGAAGCTCAACGCATCTTTAAAGAGAGAGAAGCTGAATACTCTAGTATCGAACATAGCTTCTTTGAGCATACACGTGCTATTCGAGCCACTGATGATGATTTGTCCACCATTCGCGACTCTTTCAAACTACTCAAATACTCCATTGCTCGCTTGATCATGACCTTGAACAAGAAGGCAGACAAAGCCAAGGCAGCCGAGAAGTTTTGTCAAACGTGGCCCAATCTACCCATCTTGGACCCGACCACAAAGGAGTTGGAGCCTTCCTTTGTCAACTTGCTGGCCGAGAAGTTGGTGCACGAACATTTGGTCAAGTATGTCTTTAATTCACCCATTTATCCTGGACTCAAGGTCAACGACGCTTATTACGCCTTGCACGCATGGCTCCAAAAACACAACTCTCAATTCTCAGTGCGCCTAAGACAGCAGATGGCTGCTGTTGTTGCAAAGAGCAAGCCAGAGACAGAGATCCAGCAAGCTGCTCAGAAAGAAAAGCAGGCTATAGCCAAGAAGATTTACGACGATTTAGCAGAGATCTATCATCCATTCTTGCGCGAAAACGATGCTGCTGTGGAGGAGGAGAAGCGATACTACAACAAGATTTGCGATATCGTGGATAAAGCTCTCAAACTGTGCATTGCCATTCGTGGCCAAGAAGTAGATATCACAACTGTGGCTATCGAGGAGGGCAGCAAGCAGCCATTTGAAGAGGAAACCATGACAGAAGTGAAGGGCAGGACAAACGGCTTGGTTCGATTCTGTATATGCCCTACATTTATGGGTGGTGATCGTGAACATGGTTTTCTTGAAAAGGGGAAGGTGGTTATCTCGGGCTAATATGGCCCTCTCTCTCTAGCTTTTTCCTAATAAATAACTTATTGCTCTCGTGTGTTACAAAGAAAAAAAATCTGTAAAGCACAGTAGTGGTATTCCTCTCTTTTCATCCTCTTTTAACTAAACGCTCTTACACATGTCTCAAGAAAATCCGTCCGTTTCTCCTCCATCAGATCATTACAGACACAACTCATTCAACAAAAATGCGAACAGCGTGCGTTCTGTGGATTCCACCTCCAATCTCTACCGAGCTCCCTTGCCACAGCCATACCACCATCCTACTCGGCATACTACCATGTGGGACCTGAATGAATCACAGAGATACCAGCATCAAGGCATACGTCGAGGGTCGGAGCAGGTGCTTCAGCGATCATTAGCTGCGAGCAGTCTTTTCCCCTATCAACCGATTACTGGTTTCGACCCGTTGACTCCATCCAATGATAACAATACAGTGCAACAGATTTTCATTGCTGAGCCAGACGAGGATCCAATGCAACATCTAGTCATTGTGCCGCTGGGAAAAACAGGGGCAGGCAAGTCAAGTCTTTTGAACTTGATGTTGGGGTACGACGAGTTCAAAGCAAAAGCTGCTGCCAAAGTAAGTCTGCGGATGTGAGATGGGGCTGACTGTACACCAAAGACTAAATCCGCAAATTTAGTCTGTAACTGATTGCATTACTGAGAGAACAGGCGTCTGGGCGATCGACCAAATAGAAACCATCATCACTGTGGCTGATACGCCGGGATTTGCAGACACCATGCAGAGAGATGCCGAGTTTTTAGAGGTGTTTCAAGATTACATACTTGATCTTGGCGGTCGACTAGGCATTGATGCATTTCTGCTCGTATTTCAGTGCGATTCAGCAACAAACAAGTAAGTCTGACACAAAAGCTACACACAAGTGCCAAGGTTTAATCTACTTTCTGATAGCATTATGTCTATTCTGGACCATTTCAATAGCATGATGCAACAATTTCAGCCAAACTCATGGTGGAATCATGTCATGCTAGTGTTTACTCGAGTCGACTATTACCCAAACCTTAAGTTCCCGCCAAATATTCTCAGCAAGAAGCAGAGCATAACAGAAACACTGATACCAGACATACAGAAAAAGTTCAATTTGGATTCGCCTCCAAAGTATGCCTTTATTAGTAGTAAAGCACCCAATTGCTCTTTTTCCAAAAAGGGTCAATGCGATTGCTTTGCTGCTTCCAAATACCACTTGGATCAAATGAGAACCTTGAGATCTAGGATTAATTCTATACTATCAGATAATGGGGGGAGATGGATACCATCTACACAATAAACACTTTATTTTTGTGAAAAAAAAATCTAATGGGTTGTATTACGATTCTATTCTACTCTGCTGACAGTGAGATCCTCTGGCCAGTGTGGAGCATCAGCTCCGTTTCCTCGAGTAGGAATGCTATATCCTGGCTGTGTTTCTCCACTGAATTGAACTACGGATTTATAAGCTCTCATTTTTGCAGTTGTATCAAGGATGTCTCTTTCTTCAAACAGATCTGGTTGCCACATGGAAGGAGAGAATTGTCTTGTCAAGGCCATGAATTGGGGGAACATGACCATCATGTTGTGATAATGGCGAGGCAAAGGCTTGCCTTTGGATTCCCAAAGCTTTTTCCAAACATCATCCTCATAGGTACCAATGCAATCGCCAAGCCAAGTATTGTAGTAGTTTAGCGCAGTATCAATGACATAGGAGCCACCTTTTGTAGATCTATCAATAAGAGCTTGAATAATAGCAGTTGCGCCAATGGACCCCGTGCAGAAATCACTATTGGGAAGAACAGGAGTAACAGGTTCATCCAGGCCAAGAGAGCGACCAAACATGTAAGAGATACCACAGCAGGCATCGCTAATTTGCTGCCAGCCGATTCTTTCAGTCCAAGGTCCGTTCCAGCCATAGCAGTTTTCACGAAGATAAATGATGCCTCTGCCACGCTTCTTGGCCATAGCTAGCAGATTTTCTTTTCCTAGGCCATACTTGTCCAAGTGGAAGGGTCTATAGCCTTCAACAACGACATCTGCTTCCTCGATCAACGCCTGCAACTTTTGACGGTCTTGCTCATTGTGGAAATCAAGTTCACATGTCCATTTACCAGAGTTCGTGTCAGAATGGAGGATAGAAAAATCAGGAAGGTGAGGAGAAGTGACACGCATGACACTGGCGCCATATTCAGCCAATGTGCGGGTAATGACAGGAGCAGCAATGATTCTTGTGATATCCAGTACCTTGAGTCCAGCCAGTGGCCTTTTAACAGAGCCCTGATCTTCCTTGGCCCACCAGTAAGCTGCAGTACCATCATTGATGTGATGCGTCTCTGAAATACCGACATGTTGATTAGCCTTGTATTGCTCGGTTTGCTTGAATTCCTCAGACGTATAGCATATGGTACCAGCCTGTCCGTTGACATCGTTTGCCAGCTTGTCCAATTCTTCAGCATCAAACTTTTCAACGGCTTCTTGATAAATGGGCCACGCTTCTTCAAATGGCATGTTGGGCTTCGTTTCCTCCGTAGGAACATGGATGGCCTTTTGAGTGATTTGAGGGCTCATGGATCCATGTATATGATAATAGCGTTCATCCTTGGTCTTGTAGATACTAGTACAGCAAAAGTTGTAGGGACTCGTGTTATTGTAGATGTCCATGTCCTTGAAATGGGCATCGTAAAACTCTTTGTATGCTTGGGGATCATTACTGCTGATTACTCTTTCATTGCCATTCTTGTCTTGTTCAATGTAAGTTATCACGCTGGGAGGAGGTGCTAGAAAACCTTGAGCCAAGTCAGTGTTGACAGTAACTTGATCGACCTCGGTGTGGTACTTTTTCTGAATCAAATCTGCAAGAGTGAGGCCCTCCAAAGCCTTCAAGATAGATATAGCTTCAGCAAAACGGAGGCTGATGGGATAGGCAGGATCTTCAGCACCAACAAACTTGACTTTGGATGCCAAACTTTTGACATTCTGGGAGACGTTGATCTTGCTGTTATTCAAGATGGCAGTGTGTAATAGCTTTTCGCTTTCCTTTGGGACTGAGTAAACCATAGTTGTTGTATGAAATGCTGCAGAGAATATCTGTCAATCGACTTTTATACTTGATTTAACATGCATTACAAATTTTGTTTCAGCCTGCCGAGGGTTGGTTTTGCCGAGCATTGGTTTTGCCTAGCATTGGTTCTACCGAGCGTGGGTTTCACTGAAATAATTCGTCTGTATCGCTGCTGTGAGCATCAGGAAAGCGTAACATTTAATTTAATGCGGCAGAGAATCTTTGTACAGTGATAACTCGAGACTTTCGATATAAGACACGCTTTTGGACCCACCAAAGCTTGGTTCCCTAAAATTACTGCTTAGTGTTCATTGATTGGAATTAAGAGACAGTAGACACTTTTATTTCCACCAGTTCAATTTTATTGGAGGAACCTGATCAAATTAGATGACTAAAATGTCGGTAATTACAATTTTATTGAAAGAAGAGTCTGTGATAGAAGGTAGAAAAACAAGAAGATACAATTAGAACCCTTCTTTATTCGAAAGTAAAATAGGGTGACATTATTGAACATGTCTACTGGATTCATATTATTTAGCTATTTGCCTATCTACCAGTTGCACCGTCAACTATCAATTGGTCCGTTACGTGAGTTTCATTTTGGTTCTGATTTACATAATACGGTTCTTTAATTTAAGGTTTTAACATATCCATCTATGAATTGCATAGAACAACCCTACTTAGTCTATGTAGTTGAGATGTCTTTTATTTTATAATTCGATTTATTTATTATTATCAATAGATTTTCTAACACTCCGTTATTACACGGTTAAATTGATTAATCGGTTGGATGCGTTTAGTGTTATTAATCTGACATCTATTACAACGCTTTATGTGAGGGATGGCATTTTAAATTATTATGCGGGGAAGTTGTATTGGTACTGCTTCATTACAGAGTCAGTTCTCGATTGAGTTGTTCTACGGCAATCATTTCTGATTTACGAGGTATATACACCCTCAAGAGGTATTCCATAGCAAGAAATCCTTCGTCCGTAGTGGCGGTTACATCGTCTAAAGCAAATCTCTTTGCATTGGCTAGATCTTTGGAGCAATTTCAATAATCTTCCTCAAGTTCGTCTTCATTATCCAATATCAAGTCAATCTCGCTATCAGTGCTGCCGTCACCTTCAAAGATATTCTCATTTTCTTCTGCATCATATTCTTTGTCTCCAACTTCTACAATACCATCTTCGTGTACAATGAAGCTGTAATGATTCACATTGCATATGTCTCAATCTGCATGGTTAAGACATTTTCACCATTTCATATAAATAGCTAGTACTCTTATCAGATTTTGAACATTAGTGATAATATCTGTTACCTATTATCATCAACCATACACATTATCTATTACAATAAATACTCTTCATCTATTTAAATTCTAATACTTGCTACTCCTCATGATATTCACATATATTATCTAATAAGTGTTGGCCAAGAATATAAGGATCTGCACTTAGTAACACCAACTTCCACCCATATCAGTACATTGGTCTCCAATACTACAAGGCAATTGTACTTCCGTTAATACAGAAGCCTTCTGACGGATCAGGGTTTTCAAATGCATTGATATTATCTACATGGGGAGGTACCTCATCTTCTTTGTCCTGCAAAAGAACAGTATGCTTTCAGCAATTGACAATCGTGTTTTTTTCTTGGCTCTGTTCCAAGAGTGCTGTACCCATCTCATTGTTTGCAGTTAACCAATTCAAAAGTATGGCTTTGCCTTTTCTTTAGACTTGTAAAGTACGCTTGTTAAGTTGTTGTTGTCACAATCATTGTTGTTCCTGTTAGCTTTGTTTACCATACGAGAGTACTTTATGGAAACATGTTTGTATTGAAATCTTCTGTAATGATACTTAAAATTAGCAATAATGCTTGCATCCAATGGTTGGTAGTGCGAAGTGGTATTCGGTGGCAATAAGACCATCTTAACATTGCTGTATACAAGATCAGGCTCGTAAACAGGGGCGTTATCCAGGACCAAAACAACATTTCTGTTGGCGTTTTCATTGTGTTATTAAATTTCCCCTGATCTTTCTGAAATGTGTTCTGTTCATCC